>BMAW01125748.1:78877-156494 GCA_019974015.1 Nephila pilipes | reverse complement strand
ATAGTATACTACTAATTCTTACATATACATCGACATAGTATACTACTCTAGTGCAATACCTCCCACGCGTGGCTAGTCCGAGTAAAATTCCATTAGAAATAAGCTTTTAATGGCACCTTTTACCCCGCCTTCAAATCGAAAGTGATTTCTGCTTCTGGAAAAGGTGAAATTCGTGAGGTGGACTGCAGTAATACCTCACTGATTCTATCTCATATCCGTTTGGGTATACAAAGAGTATTTTTTTGTATCGGGTAACAAACGAAAAGAAGCTATTACTGTTCAGTCAAATTTTTACTTTACTAATTTTTTTCTCGAACGTGGTCTAATTATGTGATGGCCTTTTTCATTATTAACTCCTCAGACATCTTAAAGTCTAAAAAATTAAAAAAAAAGTTCTATGCAAAATATTGTAAAGAACTGATTTAGCCACCCAATGTGTGCTTTTTTTAAAAATTATTAATTTACTCGATTAAATATAAGAAATAAAGTAAACGATGAAGTATCGAGAAGTGGACAATTGTAAATTTTTCTGATATTAAAATTAAAACAAACGATAAATTATTAATTTGAATATATTTAAGCTAAATGTTATCAAAATTGAAGCAAAAGGTAAAAAAATTCAAAAGTGATCTGGTAGCAAATAAGGATCCATCTAAAACAATAGCCCATTGGGTGGCTAATTAAATAGTCAATAAGTTCAAACCTTCCACTGAAAATACATAAGAGAATACACAATCACAACAAACTTTATTAACTACCTAAGAAATATGTGTGTCTTCGCTCAATCTCGTATCTCTCTTAACGCGGTCAATAATAGTTTATATTCTAATGATGAAACCTTTTCTCTTATCAAACCTTAATTCCAATTCAAGCACTTCTCGATAAAAGTATAATCGAATCTTATTATTCTTAACAAGGAATCACTACAACCCAAGCAATTATAATCATTCAATCCAATGCACAAATATCTATTAGCTTGTCGTTATATACTCTATCAATTCTATTTGTAGGTTTGTAGTTTTTAAATGAATAAACAATGAATGACCCATTTTTATTTCCTTTCTAAATAATCATTTGTAACTTTTATATCATCTGTAACCTCCAATTCCTTATGTTTTATTAAATTAAACCCGAAACTAAATAATTTTAAATTTCTTCTGCTTGAATTAGTCATTAGATTTTTATATCTTTTTCATGACAGAGCAGACATTCTCGAATAAAAATTCTTTGTAATGGGTTAAAATGCCGTAAACTACCGTCTTCCAAGGCTATGAAGTCAAAGAAAAGATTATTATCTAGTCTCGGACATCATAAAAGATGTATAGGGTATCGCTTTTTTTTTATGTATATACTTCTTGTGTCCACTAAAACATGACTGTCAACTATCGCTTTTACGATCACTGTCAGTCGCATTTAGTTTTTGAGTGCTATTGACCATGATGTCATATATTAAAAAAATAAAAGAGAAATTTGGGCATTGGTTGTCATGGAAACTGTAATGACTATACTTCATGTTTTTCATCAGGTACTTGAATTTCACCTACGTGATGCTTGGGGGATATGTGATTTATACGACCTTGAAATTTATTAGGTATTATAATCTCCTTTTATGAAAATTATGTTTAGTATTTTCGTGCAGAGAGTTTTAAAATAAACTTTAAACATTGAATAAGAAATTACACATTATTTAAAGGATAGTTTTAAAGATTTGTTCGCAATAAAGACCTCGAATAATTTTACTTTTCATGTTTTTATGATATTTTTGTACCAAGATTTCTCCAGTATTTTCACATCGAATAGGTCTCTTATGGTACACGGAGAACTCTTTAGAAACTCATCAAGAATACTGTAATACTTTTCATAGATTCAACTCAACCATGTATGACTGATTATTTTTATCAACGTCACACTCAAAATCCAGGCAGAAAACTTCGTAATTCTGAAGCTCAGTCATGTGATCTGGCTCTTTCATTTTTTTTCTAACTTCTGAACTATCTTAATGGAAAGATTTAGAGCTGCAAAGATTTATCGTGTGTTGAACCCGTTGCACGTTGGGATTTAAAGACATCAGGACTGGAACTCTCGTCTTGACTGATGCAACGTCGGTCATGAGTTCGCTACTATGACCACTCGGTTACAGCAACCACTCGAACTTATATGACAAAATTTTATCCCAAAACATTTTTCTTTTATTCTAATTTTGACAGGATAACCAGAAGAGTTGGTTTATGCCGACACATGCGTGAGTGACTTGGTCTACTGCATGGCTTGTTTATTTTGTATTCCGATGCTACGGGGAATACTCGAATTTTATAACCACTTTTTCTTTATTTCGTTGCACTTCATCTTGAATACAGCATTTTCTTCTTCAGCCTTAAATACTATTTGGGAAAAAAATTGCCAGCATTCGACAAAAGTGGAAGTTTCATAATATAAAAATCAGCTATTAGTTCTGAAATAATAATTCTATCAAACTCAATTGGTGGCAAAGGTTTTAACAACATACAAACGGCTAGAAACGAAGAATTGAAGCTAGAAAACCCTTTGGATGAGAATGATTTAATTTATGACATTTATGATTATAAATAATTCGATAATGAAGAAGTTGAAGATAAAAAGTTCAGTTATTAACTGCTGATTTAATTCACTAGAGTTTGAAATTTGCTACAAGTGTGGAACAATATTTTCTTACGAATGATCCTGACATCAAGAATTATTTAAGCAACTTGAGAAACCAAAAAAAACAGCAGCTAATAACAGACATTGTAAGAACAAAAAAAAAAAAAAAAAACCAGAAGCCGTAATTAACGAACGAAATTCTTCATTGGAATCGAAGTCGTGCTAGATATATTGACACATGTACTGATGATAGAAATTTTGATCCAGTTCGTAATACACGTGCACGAATGTTATCAAGTAGTGATGAATAGATGTTAGTTAATAGTTTTATTTTTTATGTTGTATGTACCAATAGAGTGAAGTGTCTCTGTACACTAATTTTAATATTTTTTGTAATAAAAATGAATTGTTTTTGTTTTGTAAATATGAAATAGGGATTTCATCTTGCTTTTTTACACAGTATTTTAGGAAACTGTTTAAAGTTGTTGTTTTTTTTTATCTTACATGATTTTTTTTATTTTACGTGTTCATATCCCCAAATTTATCATATGTCGTATGTATTTTTATATGAATTTTATTCATGGTTTTCTATGGAACGTATCTACCGTGTAAAATCAGAGTTGGGTGTATATTTTAGACGGTGTATTACCACATTTCTTTGTACACGACTAACAACTCCTAGCTCAGCTGCTTTTTGTGCTGTATCGAGTGGGAAAATCTAACTATTAAATTAAATAGTGCTTTTTTGTCATTTCATCTCATTATCTTAATGTACTTAAATATCTCAAAATTCAAAGTTGTCAGGTTCATATGATGTTTTCTAAGAAAATCTAGATATTATTTAAGATTTGTATATTAACTTGTCATCTTTTTAAATATAATATGTCATTCATTACTAACTATTCATAAACTTGGATCATGTCTCGTAATTTTTTTTAAAAAAAAACTTCGCTTATATATTATGAGACAATAATATTTGCTCCAGGTTTTTATCCATTTTTATGTTTAGTCTCTTTTTCAGCATTTTCAGCTTTTATTCTATACTTTTATTAAAAATATGTTTCTTTATTTAAGAAATTTAGAATCAATTTTTGTTACACCTTTTTTTTTTTTAGTTACTTCCTCCTTTTGAGAATCTTTGCGAAATATACTATTAGGATTAAAAAAATTTCCAGAATGGGTTAATGGTAATTTGTTAAAATTATTTACAGTAATCTCTCTTATTTTCTTTTGAGGCTCTGTTCTCCTGCATGTACACACTTGCTCCGCAATTCGTATAAATATTAAAACCATTTTTAATACTCCATTTTTGGAATGTTCCTTCAGCTCCTTCCTCGCATTTTCCATCACCTCTTCTGAATTAGTAAAACGGTGTCCTTTCAATTTCAACTGTAGGGACAAATAAAATTCTAATGGTCCTAGTTCTGGAGAATACGGAGAGTGCTCCAAAGTGGTAAAATTTGCCTGGAAAGGTACTTTTTTTTTACAATAAGGAACCAATCGTTTCTAGCTCATTATTCACGTCAATTTCGTCTGATCGCATCTCGTAGTCGTCTAGGGATCTTTTAGTGAAGTTCATTGCTGACGGCTTAGCTTTTAAGAATAAATTCGGTATGAATCACGTGGTCGAAAAAGGATTAGGAGGGGCGCCGAAAATTATCTTCTTTGCTTGTGCGACTTTGACCAAAATGACTACGTCGCTAGTACACTGCCATTTTTTATAGCATCATTTCCATTTGATCCAGCAAAATACAGAGTTTGATATTGGCATGTTGTTCTGAAAATAACACTTCAAAATCCGCTTGTTTCTGATGAAGCGGTGTCAGAAACAAGCTGTAACTGTCGCCGCAGTAACGAAAATGGTTGCCAGGTGGCGCCATGCCTTCCTTTGTAGTGCTGCCATTCTAAGAAAAAGAAATTTCCCCTCCATCAAATACCTGTCTATAATTCGTGTATGAAGAGAAATGCAAAATGGCTGCTCAACTCTTAAGTGAAAAAGATGGAATTAAGTTATCTTTTGATAAATATGAAATATAAACTGCACTACATCGTCACAGCGTTATTTATTTAAATAATACTCTCTTCTAAAATATACTACATTTAATGCATTCTTTTACGTTGTTCTGATTCATAAAACATTATAGAGACCTTGTTAAACTCGAAATTATGTCGATGATCATTTTTCATTCTTAAAAAATGCTATAAAATGTTTTCAAAGAACGATGTAATATTTTTTTTATTTATTATAAAATAAATAATATTTAAAGCAAATTGCTGAATCGTCTCAATTTCTTAAAATAATTTTTAAGAACAAAATATCGTGTTAAATAAAATAATATTTTTGAATAAAATGTAATGGTGTGATCTCTATATTTTGTATGTTTATTCCCGTAAACAAAAAAGTATGAAAATATAGTCAACAAACTTTCCCGCATAAGAGAAATTCCCAATCGGAAAGTGATAAACAAAAAACTTCTCCATAAAATCTAAATTCATGAGCAGTTCGATATCGATAAAAAGCGTTTGCTGTTTATTCAATCGGAAAAAGTGGAACATTTCCATCGCATAATTCTCCCTTCAATAAACACCAAAAAAAAATGTCAGTATATAATCCCTGCAACCTAAATACAACGTGGTAACTCCCGAAATCAGGAAAAAGGTGTGGAAATTGATCGTCGTTTATCAGAACGGAGTGTCGGGAAAAATGATCGGGTAAACATGTTTCAGGAATTTATGAGATCCTTAGGGTTTTTCTGGCAGGTGTCCAAGTAAAGGCAAGGTCCAAAAATACTGGAAGGTTTTCACTCAATATAGAGGATGTCCTAGAAAACTCAAAGTGCTCTGTGAAATATCAGATCAGTGAAGTATGTACTAGAAAAATGTAAACATTGGCTTTTTTGCTCTTTTTCTGCTCGAGAGGTTATTTTGGAAGTTTTGCTGACGTGGTTCCTGTCTGCTATTGTAGGATAAGAACTTCTGACATGGTTTTGTGGAGGTATTGATTTTTAACGCGTTTTGAAAATGATTGGTACCTTGAAGAATGTTACATCTAAACGTGACGATATAACCAATTAAATGATACAAACAGTGTTTATACAAGCACTGTAAATGTATTTTTTCCTCAAAAAAATAGTTTAAAAAAGAGAAATATTATTTAAATGTGTAAAGGAAGCAGAATTCATTCATATAAAATTAATTATGATCTCCAAAAATTGTATAGGAAGTAAATTGGTAAAAATTTTATTTTTTCAAAAATTAAAATGTCATCTTTAATATATTTAAAAAGCAATAATATAACGAATACAGAATATATTTTAATACTTCAATCATTTCATATTCATCAATTTAATTTTTTTGCTTAAAAATTTATTTTAAAATATCTCGTGTATCAAAAATTAAAATGTCATCATTAATATATTTAAAAGGCAATAATATAACGAATACAGAATATATTTTAATACTTCAATCATTTCATATTCATCAATTTCATTTTTTTGCTTAAAAATTTATTTTAAAATATCTCGTGTACTATGTTTTGACGTGTTGGGGGGGGAAGTAATTTTGTGTTAAAAATATCTTAATTTTTGAATGGTTCTAAGTATTCAGAATTCATTATATTATTCGAATATATGTTTTATTAAATTCGTGTATCTGTGTTCACAACTCTCTCTCTCTCCGATTGGGCCAGGTAACTGAGTTTCTATGTTACTGGTTTACTTTAGACCTTGGTCGGGGTCTTTAAAAATAATTATGTACCCATAAATTAACAAAATATACTATCATAATCTAAAAAGTGATTTCATTAACAATAAAAAAAATCACCTTTGTCGTTGTAAAGAAAAAAAAACAGACACAAATGTTAAAAAAGATCATTATTTATTTTACTTTGACGGAACTTTTGAAGCGTAATTTTGTGCAGTGGCATATCTAGGAATGGGGGTGCAAAGGAACATATGCATGCCCCAAGATTTGCACTCGAAATTGAAATTTTTTAGGATAATTCTTCTATTATATTATATTATTTTTAAATTTAAATCATAAGAACTTTTTCCTCTCCTCATGCATATTTTTTTCCATCCACGTGGAGAAAAAAGGGTTTCAAATAAAATAATTTGGCAATGTATATATAATCCAGTTGCCTAGGGCAACACTTTCTCTAAAAAATTTAATAATGAAGAATTTCAACTAAACTGATTTCTGAGGAAAGAATAGAAAAGTCTTTGTTGTCTCTGAACGAGTGCCTCTGGTTCAGTGTTTGTAGATGAAGAGGGAGGGAGGAGGTAGATTCCTAAAAAATGCACCCTCTAAGAATGAAAATTTAATTCTCATTGTTTATTTTTCTTAAATGAACTTTATTTTATAATTTTTTTATAATTGATAAAATCATATCAATACTTGAAAAAGTTTTAAATAGAGGAATTAAGATTGATATAGCGTATTATTTACTTTTTATCGTGTGGTTATTCAAAACTAAGAAATTCCTTCTGTCACGGCAATGACCATAAGCACCCTCAAAATATTTTCTGGGTACTCCACTAATTTTGTGTACCTTGTTTCATAAGTTCGTTGTGAAAGCAGAGTGTAATTAAAAATGTTATATGAATAAAGGTTGACATACAGTTTATACTTTTAAATTCATCATTGTTGCAGTTTTTTATGACATGAAAAAATAGTTCAAAATTTCGAGAATACAAGGCGCTAGTATAAATAATTCCGTGGAAGTAACGTATGCATTTAGCTCACACAACTCAAAATTAAGATACCAAAAAAAAAAAACCCTTTTAATGCATCACCCATATTTCAATGCGTAAAAATTATAATGATGGATGATGTTATTGTGTTTGCAAAATGCATACGCTACCTATTCATGTCATATGCAAATTTATCATCTGGCTTCATGAGACGAAATGTTGTCAGGCATGCATTGATAAAAGCAGAGTTCCGCACGGGCTTCACATAACTACTAGTAACTCTTTTAGCTTTATTGTACAAATTCTGATACTATGACAGCCATTTCACTTAAGTGGTATGCATTATGGATATATTGAGTAATTCCAGCTGTAAATCATATTAAATTAAATGTTTAATATTTCAAAATTAATACATTTTGTCTTTTTCCTTCGTCCCCGCAGAAATAGAAACAGCGCCCTCTACTGTAGATATTTTAAACATATGTGTGTGTGTAATTATTGTGTTTTATTTTCCTCGAAAATTAAATATGAATGAGAGGCTTAGAGAGGTTCAACGTTTCTTTCTTTGTTATAGAAACAAGTTTTTTATTCGTTTTTGGTTCGTGAAATAAGGCAAAAAAAAAAATCTATGTTCTGTTAGCTGTAATCCTTAATAATTGTTAAATATCATAAAACGGAGATTTTGATAAAGAAAAAAATCCTAATAACTGTTCGTTAAATGACCTTTATTTTATAAAAAAATTCTTCACATCTGAATAAGTTTAAATTCATTCCGAAAATAAGAAGATAATTTTAAGAATTTTACATGCTTTGATGATTAGAAACGTATTTCAAGAAATGTACTGCTATAGCGTGGAAAATAAAATAAAGAAAGCTTTATTAAATAAAAAAAAACATTGAAATGCGCGAAATTGAAAAAATAACAGTCTTTTAAAACCTTTTATTTTCTAAAATAATTGGGAACAATGAACCAAGAACGGAACGGTATATTTTATTTTATCGTAAAATTTTGATTTCCTTCTGAAATGTGACAAAGTTTCATTTTAATGATATTGTGCCTGAAGGTGTGTTTTTTATTTTAATTTCTGTTGCACAAAGGTATTGATTGTGAGTGCTTTTTGAAGAAAAAAATTTGTTGCTCTGCAAAACGGATTAATAATTAAGAACAGTAAAAATATTATATTCCTGACAAAATTGTAATCAAAACTGAAACATTTGGATCTGTATTAGTTCACAGATTAAATGAAAAACTGATATGAAATTTTAAGCTGCTGAAAGTTCTATTCTCGAAATTTTATGATTAATTTCTTTTTCTCGACAGATTTATGTATTTTAGGTTGCGTTATTTAATACTAAAATGGCGTGAATATTATTTTCGAATTTTTATTTTTATAGTTGAATTTACTTAAGTTATATATATACACTCTGGAGTGCAACACTTAATCAGCGAGTTTTTTTTTTTTTTTGTTATAACTCCACGAGAAATTATCTGAGAGACAGGATTTTGTACTTGAACGATGAAAGCAAAGTTGCTCAAAAATGAATAGATGCATATAGTATGGAATCAAACAAAAAAAAGGCTTTATTGAACCCCTAGTTTCTTTACATATGATTATCTGTCCAAGAGGAAGAACAAGTAGATGTTCCTTCGTTTGAGATGTGCCCTCCCCTTACAATATTGGTTGCTTCGCACCATCTCTTCATTCTGAGTACCAGATTGTCCAACAGTTCTTGAGGTAAAAGTACCCATTCCTCAATCATCACCTGTTTCAGTTGCTGAGTGTTAACCAGAGGATGTAATCGTGCTACATGGCATCTCCCCAAAGCACCCCACATATGTTCTATGGGATTTAAATCAGGAGAGAATGCTGGCCAATGCATTCGAGTGATGTCTTCACTTTCCAGTAGCTCCTGAACACCAGCAGTCTGTAAAGCCGTGCATTGTCATCCATAAAAACGAAGTCTGTTCTAATAGCATCTCGGAACAGATGCACATGGGCAAGGATGACCCCCTTACAATAGGAATCTTCTATTACAGAACCTCTGTCGAAAACGTGCAGTTCAGTCCGCTCATTCAGAATAATGTCTCCTCAGACGACTACTCCAGGACCAACGTAACGGTCTCTTTCCTTGATGTTACTGGGATGAAACCTAATTCCTACCTCTCTCCAAATCTATTGGAGTTGAGAATCCTTTGTGGCACTGAAATGACTCTCATCCGTAAAGAAGACATGACTCCATTGATGAGATGTCCAGTTTTTGTGTTCCTTACACCACTCTAAACGGTACCACCGATGGCCAACTTTCAAAGAGATGCAGCGTCCAGGACGGACGGCGAAAAGGCCACCTTTGTGAAGGCGTCTGGCCACAGTAAACCACGACACTTGTCGCCCTATAGCTGTACACAGTTTCTGAGCAATGGCACTTGCTGACTGGTATCGGGCTCTTTTCACCTGTAAGACGATATATCACTCATCCACTGCAGTTTTTTTCTTATGGCGACCACTTTCTAACAGCTGTACATATGGTTTGGAAGGCTTTCCAAGCGCGCGAAACTAACTACACTTTAGTTGATTCCGAACTCTTCAGCTACACTGGTCAAACTACGCCCCATTCCGACCATTCTTCCACGTGTTAAGACGTCCAGGCGATTTTTTTCTAGCCGTATTGCACGAAATAACTTACTTGCGCTTGTAGAGAATGTCTTTAATATAGCCTCCGTTTTTTCTTTTATTGTAGCCTTCTGCTGAGCGCACGGACCGTGTACACTCACGACGCCTATGACGTTTTGTTCCTGACATTTGCATACGCTGAATACTGAATTGCTGACATAATGAATTGCGTATTCATTGTACTGATCGCAATAACCCTTTTTCTGCAACTCCACGGCTATCTGCTTAAAATTTACATTGATGCTTAAGTTTTGTACAACAGTGTATATATACTCAGAAAGTAAATAGTTTATGTTAATATGTTTAAGATATTACGCTCTGTGGGATATATTACGTGGTATATATCTTCGTAGTTATCTTCGTTCTTCTTTATAATTTGGAACATTTACTTTTCGGCTGCAAATTTGAATTTCAAAATTTGTTTTTATGTTATGGTTACCAAATTTATTTTCTCATTCTTGCTTGAATATTTACGTAACTTAAAGTTTTTACTGGATTTTAGTTCAGCAAATAACGGGACAATGAAGTGAAGATATTGTAGTGTGAAAAGGGGAAAAGACGACGATAAAGATTTTATTCAAAAACCTTCACAAAAAGTACACTCTAGAAACTATTCAAACTATTTTTTATGCGCTCAACGCATTTGGTACAGATTTCATGGTTATCTTTGTTTGAAAAGAAATAATAAACGTTTAAACGTTTTTTGGAGAGAAAAGATTTTTACAGGGAGATAAAAAAAAATTCTATTTAAGATTATTTTTTATAAAACCTCATTGTATGTATGAAATGGAAGAAGGGGAGTGGAGAAACGGGTAGTTTAGTGAATAGGTTCCATTTCTTGGAAAATTATTTCAAACAACTAATTGTTGAACATTTTCAGGAATAATAAAATATCTTCTTTTATTTTTAATGTATAACATTTTACAAACTTTAATTTTGTTTAACAACTTTTAAATTAGATTAATAAGCATTAAATTAACGTTCTTCTGTCTATTATAAAGTAACGAAAAAAATCTTAACGAACTTATCATAACCTCTAAATATTCGAGTGATGTAAAAACGTATTACTAAAAACTAAAATTTCCGAGAGACGATCGAAAGTTACGCATCTTTCGTCATGCATAAACAAACTAAAATTAACTTCTTTTAATTTTAATAATACAAATCATTCTGTGTTTTAGGTTTTATTATTGCTTATAGTGAAATTCGTACGAAAAAGTGAGTAATTTTTTTTTATTTTTAACTATATTATAAAAATCGCTTTTCCTGTCGATTGCGAACTGTATATCTATTTATATGCGATAATATTTTATTTAAAATTCTTTTTTTTAAATTTATTTAATTTCAATGATTACCTACTCCCATATATCACTCTCGTAGAATATACAGGTAAAATTATCACAATATAACATTGTACTGCTATTTGTATCACAAGTGCCGAAGAGTCGGAGGAACCTCTGATACAATGACGGTATTTTAAGACACTAATTACTCTCCAACGCTGTTAAGAATTAAGTTAATCCCGGTGCAGCAAAAATATTAGAAGATAAGGATACGTTGTCAAAAAGAAAACGCCCTCAGTTTGTGGTGTGTAATCGTTTTCATTAAGAACCCAATATTTGAAGCATATGTTGATATGTAATACTTTGAATGAAATGTATTGCCATAAATATATTTCTCGCAATTATAAAAATGAAATGACATAATTTTTAGAATTTTTGAAATCGAACTCTTTTTTCTGAACTTATTAACCGTGTTATTTTCCCGTAGTAGCGAATTTCTCCCTATTCTGAGCAAAAATTATTTTATTATTTTTTTACGTAATAAAGCACAGAGACACTTAAGTTCTTAAATAATTTTAACTCATTTCCTTATTTATACATGAGTTATTTATACAGAGTAATGTGCTGTCACTTTTCGGCAATGCTTGTATGCAATTTAACTAAAATGTTAATTCCATTTCATAATTTTCATTCCATTTGTAAATTCTTCCTTAAACTTTTTATTTAATAAAAAACTAATTTTTCTCTTGCTTCTGTGTTCACATGTACTGATTTTTAACACTATATCAACCATTCCTAGAGTATATTCATAACTAGAAGTTTCCTTAGTTTTGCGTTATTTGTTTAGTAATATAAGTTATGGAGAAAATATTCTATTAGGTACATCTGTCTTTGTCAACCTTTTTGTCTTTAAAGTAACCACACAAAAAAAGGAAATAAAACGCAACGGAATGTAAAAGAATCTTTCAAGTCAAAAAAATTCACTTGAGAGGCTGTTGTTTTAAATTGTTGTTCATTGGATAAGGAAAAAAAATCGCTATATCTTTCAATACATTTATTCTTTTCTTTTGAATATAATTAAATGGATTTTCAAAAGAATCGTTGAATTATTCAAAACTTTTGTTAGAATAAACATAGTTACCTGAAGGTTCAGTTATTCCATGTTTTGAAAGGTTTTTTTTAACTTAAGTATTTCTAACGAATGTAACATTGTTATCATTATTTCAAAACATGACAGAGATTTAATACATTCTTTATGCAATGGTTATTATAGAATGCGAAAAATAATAAATTTTAACACATGTTCATTTTCATTCTAAATTAAATTTTGTGCTACTCACAAATTAATGGCTTTTTTTTTTAGTTTTATATTTTGAAATGGTCTTAATTTTAGTGCTGCAAAAATTATATCAAAGTAAAGTGCTATTGTTCAAGAGTTGCATTTGTTTTAACTATTTATTTATTGTTTAATATGAATATTGATATCATATCCATGCAATTACGTTTCACACTTGCGTTTTAAGTGATACAGGGAAAGTAAATCTTTCGATATCTTATTATTATAAAACAGGGGTGAGATCTCTCGCGATCCGCATTTTCTTTCAAAGGTGAACGCTGCGGCTCTTATGCAAATAAAATATACATATGAAAATATGGTAAACTGAAATAAAATATACGTGTGAAATATGGTAAACTGAAATAAAATATACGTACGAAATATGGTAACTCAACGTACAAAAGTAATTATTAGCCACCCAAGGAGCTTTTGTTTTAGTTCGATCTATTTTGACGTATCATATCACTTTTTAATTTTCTATCAGTTGCTTCAATTTTAATTACATTTAGCTTTAATATATTCAGTTTAATAATTTTATTGTTTGCTTTAATTTTAATTACTTGTAGCTCAAATATGCATAATTTAATAATTTTATCGTTTCCTTGAATTTTAGTACCGGAAAGGCTTACAACTATCCATTTCTCGTATTTCATCGTTCACTTTAATTCTTATATTTAATTGAATAATTTAAAAATAATTTATAAAAAAGGGTACCTTGTGTGGCTAAATCTGTTCTTTGCAAAGCTTTCTATAGAAGGTTTTTTTTGTATATTGTTTCTCTTTTCTGTAAAAAAAACTTAATATTATTTAAAAGCAAGAAAAGAATTTTATACTTCTTCTATCGAAAGGTTTTGTTAATAAAATTTTAAATTTGCTTCGATTCGTCCATCTTAGCTAACTGCTATTATGGACGAATGCTATCCATCTTCGCAATTAGCTACCGAAAGTTTGATTGATTACTTTTGAGGGAATAATTATGGAGAAATATGGGGGGGGGGGGGACTCAGAGTGCCCTCTTCTATAGTGATATTTTTCTTGGCTCCTCATAAAACGTATCCGTGATTACATGGTGGCCGTGGTAGCTTCATGATTCGCGGCAGGTGTTTTTCCGTCAAGTCATGAGATGGAAATCTGATGCCATGGAAGACCCGCTGTGTAAAAGAGATTAGGGTTAAAAGACGCATCAAGTCCTCCGTTGGCATCAGTGGGAGAGGCCACAACAGTGTCGTCCTCATCGTTTGACCGAGATTCAAATTTACAAAGTACGTCGCCAGTAGCCGTCGTGTTGCTTCTAAATGCGACGTCAATCACTGTCTTAGGGGGAAATTTACAAAATAGTATAATTTTGGTGGGAAATAAAGTGTTATTTGGGGAAATTTTACTATTTCCATCTGGCAACACTGAATAAAAGGCTCTTTGAAATATTCCTATCCTAAATGTGGCTTTCAAAGTCATTGTAGATGACCATCCCTTTTATTGAAGTCAGGATAACTCATGTGTATGTATTCTCTGCTAAAAAAAATTTGAAATTTACGTTTTGAAATCCTAAAAAGTAATTTTAATAACTTAAAAGTTTCAACAAGACTTTCGAATTGTGTGAAAGCAATTTCACTACTTTTTTCAAGACTGTTGGCTTTAATGACGAATTATTAATGCAAAATGAATGCACTATGAAATTGATAATAACCTGCCTAAGTTTCGTCTTTCCTGATGTGCAGTAAAATAGTATATGTAGTTTTTACATTATCTTTAAAGTATTTATTTAACGCAGTCGAATTTCTTATTACTTAGATATTTTTCTTCGTTTTATTATTATAGATGTTACGCTGGCTCATTTATATGTATAATCCGAAAAAATATGTTTAAAATTAAGTTTCGAATTCTTTAAAGGTAAATTGTATAACCCTAAAATTGCAGTGAAACGATTAAATTAGGTGAATTCGATTTCACAATTAGTTTCGCGACCTTTGTCTTTACTAACGAATTTCGAATACATATTGAATGTTTTTAATGAAATTGATAATTAACTGCCTATTTCAAGTCTTTGTTAATAAAAAGATAAATAACATGCATTTATTACATTAAATTTGAACGACTGATAAAACTCTCAGACTAACTCGTAGTTATATACCAAATTGGCTTAGAAGAATTTTTTAATTTATTAATACAATCCACCACATCATGAAATTAACGAAATTTTCATAGGCTAGTTGTGTAATGAAAAGTCTATTTATTTGTTACGGAATAAAATAAATTGGAGAAAATATATAAATATGTATCTGTTGGATACAATCATTATTATAAGACGGATTACTTTTTTATTTTATGTCATATATTGATCCTCATTATTTATTTATTATGTAGATATGTACAATTTCATTTTAGAATGATTTTTATTTTATTACAAGTATTTTTGGTCCATATATCATCAATTTATAATTAGTTTAAGTCGATTTCAGCAAATTATATCTTGTTCTATTGAATTCCAAATAGAAAAAATTAAACTTGAAACATTTTACTCCGCGATGAAGTTTCGTCTCTAAATTTTGTATAGTTTATTTTAATAAAGGTATAATTTCAACAAAACAAAGTACGCTTTCAATTTCTTTGTTCGAAATTCTGAATTTTTCAATTTACAAAAGAAAAGGAAAGAAAAAAAAAACATATTTATTTCTTTCAGATTACTCTTTACTATGTGAAATTTATTGTTGCCTAGCATTTATTTATCAAGCTAATAGAAAATATATTCGATTTCATTTTAAAATGCTTTTATCTTTGTTATTTAACTATCAAAATAATCATTACATGTCCGCAGTTTATAGTTTGTTTTAGACTTTTTCAGCTAATTAAGTCTTGTTTTACTCAACGCCAAACGATAAAATTCGTATTATTTAATTCAATGAACTCCCCTGTGTAGATTTTATTTTTCAGTTTTTTTTATTTATTTATTTAAAAAATAAAATAGAGTGAATATTTCGAATTTCTTCGCTGCAAATACTGAATTTTCAATTTATAAATATAGTTTTTGCTTCTTTTTTTTTTAAAAAATTCTACGTAGTAAATTAGTTTTACTATTTGTTATTCATTTTAGAGAATCGTTAAGAAATCTTTTCAGGCCTTTCTGTGCCAAAGGATTTTTTTTACTTAGTTTTTTAAGCATGTTAACGGGATTTTATAAGATTATTAGCATTGTTTTCAGTATTGTGTTATATGTTAAAATACTTCTATATTTTATGTGAACCATTTTGAAATATTGAAGTCTGTAAGAATTGGCATTTTTATGTGTATGAGAAAAATATTAATACTCTGAAGTATACAAACATGATATTTTGCAGTAAGTAATAATTTTTATCTTGAGTGTATGATAATTATTGATTTGAATTGTATGATTATTGATATTTTGAAGTGTGTAATAATTCATACTTTGAAGTTTACTATAAGTAAGATTTTCTTGAGCAATTTAGTAATGTCATTCTCTAATGTTATAGGTGAACTTAATATTTAGCATTACTGATAGATGTTTTAATTATTAAGTGAATGAGTTTGTGTTAATTGTAAATTAGTACAGTCAGTTATGATTGTAATGTCAGAAAAAGCCGAATGTTATCGCCCGCCTGTAGAGGGCGCTTTGGAAGTTTACAACAACGCAGAGTGTTAGTTATCACTAAAAATAAAAAGAAAGTTAAGTAAAGTGAATTTAATATCTTTTTTTTTACTCAAAAGTGGTGTAAAAGTAGATACAGAATTTCCATGTAATGTATCAAGAATCTTATCAGGAAAAATTTCAAACTCTACGTCGACAAAATTGTATTTCGAAGTGTTGCTTCTGCATCACCTGATAAGATATACAAGAAATTGGATCAAAAACATCGCTAAAAATGTTCATCTCTACTTTTCTTTTTACGAATTGTAGAAAACAATTTCCAACTTTCCCTGCTATTTTCCCACAAAATGTTTTGGAAATAGCTTTTGTTCTTTAATATGTTTTGGAGTAGATACGGAATGTATCGCGACTGTAAGAGTTCTTTTCTGTAACACCACTTTCCATTTTGAGTTTTAAATTTTCTTTCTTTTACCGTATGACTTTTCGGATGAAATGGTAGGAAGTTCGTCTACGTGTTATCTTTATTTTTGAAAAAATCTTGTTTACTTTAAAATAATGTTAACTCTGCAAATCGAAAAAGGAATGGAAATGTTTCAAAAAATCCTTAAAGATTTCATTAGAATTATGTTATAATTCTTTTATTGCATGTACGATTCGCAGAACTTTTAATACGCAAGCATATTGATATTTTAGATAATTTCTCAATAAATAGACATTAAATGAGCAAAATATATCACTTTGATTTGGAATGAAACTCTCCAGAAATAAAACAACAATTCAAACAATGGGTTGTTTCTGGTGAATTTTCTCCAAAGAAAATGAAGAGGGTCTCATCGGGTGAAAAAGCTATGTTGACTTTTTTTTTTTTTTTTTTTTTGTGAATTGCGAAGGGCTTCAAACTCGTGGGATTGTAATCAAAAGGGAAAACGATTAACGGGAAAATATTTAACCATCCCTTATACCTTACTTCCTATCCCTAACACAACGGCTTTTCGAACTGCCCTCTCATGGTACTGGAACTTAATATATTTTATGCAGGTAAGAGGTTATGAGTAGGGATATAAAAAAACCTTTTTTCCGAATTTTTAAGGCACAACGCATAGTTACTAGAAGCATGTACAACTAAAAATGAATATTGAATTGCATAAAATTACCCCAGTCTGCGTTAAAATTTAAAATTGGTTTAAAATAATATACATCTGACTGTGTGTGAGAGATTTCTTATTAATGTCTCACATAGATGTAAATGAAGGTTACTAGCGACGGATCTCGTTATTTTAACCGCAGTCGAAGGAAGAAGGTGACACCTTACCTTGCACCTCCCTCTCCTTTCTTCCACTCAATGGGAGGGAAGAAAGGAGACCTCGATGGGACTTCGACCACATTTAACGTGCATCATCTTCGCTACGCTGCGGATCTTTAATTGTATCAAGTCTCGAACCCACGACTCGACGAGAACAACACCTGCGGCAAGTAAGCGATCATGACTATTAGGATACGGCGGCTACAACAAACATCTGGCAGTACAGCAATGTGTATTATTTAACTAAAGCCTAATTTTGTAACTATTGATATGACAAACATTTTATATTTTTTTAATTAAAGAAAGAAACAAATAAAAAGTATTTTTTGCATCATTTTTCAAGAATAATGTCTAAGCCTTAACCAAAAAAAAAAAAAAAAAAAAAAATTATTTTTTTCATAAATTTTCAATAAAAATTACAAAAAAAAAAAAAAAAAAAAAAAAAAAAAAACATTAATTGTGAATTATGTAATTATGACTACATCTTCTGCATTTACGACCGCCTACGCTAACTGTTACAAATAAATAAATAAAAATAGTAAATAAGAGTTTTAACATTTTACAGTTTCAATTTGAACAATATAGTTCACGGTATGTGCAATAACTATACGTGCATATATTTGTTTTTTGTCCTTTGCGTACAGTTTTTAAAACCCTTTTCAATGAAAATATGTAATGTTGCAAAATATGAATCTTACTTATGACCTTTTAATATGAACGGAAATCTGTCGTTTAGTCGAAATACCCTTTACATAATTTCGTACTTTTTTTTTTTTTGATTTAACAGTATGGTGAACTCAATATTATAAGAAAATCTGGTTATCTTTTTTATACTTTACGTTTTGTGGAACGACAAAATGCTGCACAATAATGGGAATATCTTGATCATGAACACATATTAGATTTATAGGCCGCAAGCGAAAGCTATTACTTTCCGTGAAATGCATCCAATTATTTTCTTATTATTTCCGAAGCTGTGACTCATTCTATTAATGCAAATATGAACCAAATACGTCACAATTTGAATTTGATCGTGTTGCTTTTTACCTCTGTCTAGATCCTCGAGGAATTGAAACATACTGTATCGAAAATCACTACCAGTGTTTTCATTTTTGTACTTTTCCTTCGACTTGTCAGAGAAAGAAAATCAAATGCGGTGCATCGATCCTCAAATAAATAAATCGATTTTCAAATAACTTCGCCGTCTGTTTCTTTTTCTTTTAACCAAGCGGAGAGATTATGTGGTATAGAACTGGAGAAGGGTAATGTAAACACAAAAGAGTCGCTTACCCCCCCTTTGTGAGATTTACATGATTACAGTTTGCGGCGGCAGCATAATGGGCATTTGGTTTTGACAACTGAATAAATTCAGTGACTGAAGGATACATAGTAGAATGCTGCAAAAATTTATGAATAAAAGTATTCCGCGAATTTAATACATTCAGTAAAGGGGTAAAATACAGGTGCAGATTTTTTTTTTTTTTTTTTTTTTATCTCAGGTCTAGGTCGTAGTTGAATTTTTGAATTTGAGCTTCTTATGACTTCAAATATCCAGTAGACGCCTAACCAACCGACTTCGACTTAACCTGTTGTGGGCTCAGGTATCTTATTGCAACTCATAAATCATTCTTGACAATACGGGCAACTCCCGTATAACTTAGTTCGAGGTTGGGGAATGATTGACTAGTTGTTTGGTTTTAGGAGAAAAAGAACAACAAAGGAGAAACAAAGCATTCTAGAACACTGTTAGATAATAATTTGAGTGTTTATTTACGTCGCACTTAGAAGCAACATTAGGATTATTGGCGACAGACCTCTTAATTTTGAACTTCGGTCGAGTGACGAGGATGACACCTGAACAGGCACTCCCTCTCCAAACTTCCTTACCTCGACAGATTTATGGTCCATCAGCTCCGCAATATGTCAGGCAGGTCTTCAAATGAAATCAGCTCGAACACGTTCTCAATTGAAAACAATACCAGCAATGAGCCCGATACCATGACCACTCGATTATCGGGCCACCCTGTTAAGGGAGATTATTTTCGATGTGGGACATTTGACCTCGATTATTTCCTAAACTGTTGGAAATAAATGCATGAAAATATGAATTTAGATGGTTTGATAAGAAATCCAAATATTTAAAATAATAAAAATTCGCTTTATTTTTTCGAAACTGTAATTAATAGTTCATATTTCTTACAATACGATCAATGCCATTTTATATTTTATTATCATTTTTAAAATTATTTTTGGAATTGAAAAATAATTATCTATCGATTAGGGAGATCTTTTTGAAAATTATTGACGAGAACATCTAAGATTGTCCAATGTTTGAGATGCTCATTTAACAACAGGTATTAAATGGTTTAAGCCCATATATTTAGAAACTTTTAAGCAGAATTTTACGGAAGTTGAAATGGGGCGATCCAGGGTGGAAAAGAGCGTCCAGTTTTATCAACTAAGCAGGGGTATTCTGGTTCGGATTCGACGGAAACAACGTCGCCGCGAGCTCACGACAGTTGTTCGAACTAATTTCGCGTTCCGATGAATCCCTTTAATTACTCATCTCTTTTTTTATAGATTGAATTTCATTCACATTTATCACTGATCTTTTACAAGGCAAGGTTCTCATATTAAACATCGCACTGATGCATCCCAGAGGTTTGTTGAAGGAAAATGCGCGTGAGAAGTCGTTCCAGGTTTTTTTTAAGTGTAGAATTCGGAAATAGGCATTCCCCAATCTTTCAATTTCGGGCCACCTGCGGTCACCCATCTCGGCACCCCTACCGTTCTTCCAAGGGCAGAAGAAGAGCGGTTTTATCGTCCTCCCTCTTCCCGAGGAAATTTCTAACTTTTTTTGTAAGACATTTCCTTTTAACACCCAATTAATCAGAACTCTCTCTCTCTGGTTCCTAACCGAGGTCAGAGGCAGTTTCCGTCCACTTTCTTTCCAGGTACGCTTTAAGCAACTACCTTCCGATTTGGTGTCACTGACTACCCTCTATTCATTTCCCTGCCCCTCGGATAGACTAGTTCTTTGATTCAAGCTATTTCTTTAAACCTTTCTTGGACTATTTCATCATCCAGTAACTTTTATATTCTTTTATTCTCAGAAATTATTTAAATTAAGACTAACATATAATTTTTGGCACATAAATTTTAACTTTTTATGTTAATTTTTTTGTACTGTTCACAAATGGATAAATCATGTCGAACTCATATCAAATGGGAGATTAAAGCACAGCAGGACTAGGTACTCTATTACACCTTTCACTATGTATAACACGGCGCTTTTAAGTGAAAAAAATATCTCATCGTACATTTTTCATTTGTGTGTGTATGTCGTATCAAATTCTCTTGTAGAATTATGAATTATTAGAATTTGAAATATATTTAGTTCCTGGAACATTAAGTACATTTAAAATTATGTTTTTCTTTGTTGTTGAAACTTTCTTGTGTAGGTAAGTTTTTAAACTTTTCTTAGATATGATAATAATGTTTTTTTTTTTTTTTTCCTTTGATGAATTTTATTCAAAACAAATTTGTAGTCCTGCACTATGTCTTACAGAAATTTGTAAAAATACTTTTTGAAACATTTCATCTCCCTAAAACAAAAATTATAAATTTTAGATCGGCTCAAAAAGAGGGAAATTCTCTTATCTCGCAAAGAACTTAGTTTTTAAAGCAACAATCCCAACTCTACATTAAAAAAAAAAAAACTTAAAGTTTCAATAATTTATACATATTAATATGTAATACTTCTGATAAAAATAATATTAATAAATATATATCTGCTTATTATAAAAATAATATAGTATGTTTTTTTAAAAAAATCTTTAGAACCTAACTGCCGTTTTTCTTCTTTGAATATAGTTTAAAGATATGTTTTCTGGTTATTTAGATTCTTAATAATTGCATCGATATTGTGTAAATATGTGTTTGTTCATGTCTCTGCGTTTTTAATTTTCCCATATCGTTATAAACATATTCTGCATTTCATTCATTTTTTTTTCCAAATGAATTTTCGTTATTCGGCTGAGGATCTTGTCACTTGATGCCTACTATTAGTTTCAATACCAAATCAGCTATATAGGCATAAAATTGATTTCTTACAAATATTTAAACCCATATTTTTTACACGGCATTTTTAAATAATTTTATACTTTTTGAAAGTTATAAATATACTTTGTTAAATGTAGAAATGTTATAAAATATCAAATGTTGAAATGCTTGTAACGTCTTACATAGTATATTTTTTTCCATTAATAAGCCTGATTAATTAATCTGAAAAGTACATAGTCAACTGAAAGGAGACTTGAGTACGATTAAGATGATAACTAATTATTCATTTTCCTGAATATTAAAGTTCAATAGTAAATAATATTTTTTTTTGAGTTCAATAGTAAATAATATACTGCCCAAATGCGTTTGAATTGACGTTTACTGAAAGCTAATTTTACTTATTTGTTCGAATTGATCGGGTTCGATTTCTGAACCATTACATGGATGAGAGTTCGAATTAATAACGGCTGACTTGCACGTCCATTTACTTATTTTCTCACTTCTTCGCTGCTTGTTATTGTAATTTATCCAATCTGTTCCTTCAAATTCATAAATTCAATCTATTCTACTTGATTTACGTTTCACTTATTGAGGGAGATTTCATTTTAAACGATTTCATCAGACAAGTTGTTCGATGTGAGTTGAAGTGAATATTGCGATATTGTCCACTCTGTTACATGTTAAATGTAGAAATGTTATAACGTTAAACGTAGAAATAGTAAAGAGTTAAATATAAATATACACTTATTTAAAATCTGAAACAGTTGAGTCTTCACCACTTTTTTACAGGTTGTTTGGAAATTAAAGAAAATTCTTTATTTCATCTTAAATGACTTATGTGTAACGTGGAATGAACTCCTCTTTTAACCGCTTAAATTTTATATTTTTACATATTTTGTACATGATTTTTCGCCGAATATATCTACCATGTGAAACAGAGGTGTAAAAAATTCGGTGGTAAAATAACATTAGTTAAATTGTTGTACAACGAACAAAAATAAATACGAGGCTTAAAGAAATGTATATATTTCTGGTTACAGTACTTGTTTTCTTACATTTCGGCGGGATTATTATTGATTTCTTTAAAAATATGCCAGTCAAAGGAGAAAAAACATGATTCAAACAAATACATGTATTTAAAAAAATTATCATGTAATTGCCAAATTAAATAATTATCGAGAGAAATAAAACGTAATAAGGTTTATCACTCTTTTTTAATAATTTCAACTCTATTTTATGATTGATGATATGAAAATCACGCTGGAATTTTCCCTAAATAATATTTTAATGTCGTTAGATTTACTGTAAAATCCCTATTCAATAACAACCAACTAATTATTTTTAAATTCTATACATTCTTTAAAATATACTCGCTAAAAGTTTTTTTTAAAAAAATTTGTTGTCTACTCTTATGGGATATTTTTTTCCAAGGATAACATTTTTAATCAGTATCGGTCACTTATTTATTTCTTCGAGTTTCCTCCCACCCCCCACTTCTTTATTTCTGTTTAATTGAATTAAATTTCCTTGGACAAATGTAATTTTTTAAATCGCTTTCTGACGTCCTCATAAATTTATGATGCTTCAGTTTCAAATTCGAACTTTCTTTCCTAGACTTCCTTGGCGTCTTTTACTTTTTAATATAAATTTCCGTGTAATTTCTGTCAAAAGTTTTTCCTGAAATGAAGAATTTTTTATTTTCAATTTTAGAAAAAGGCAAATCATAGTTTTTGAGACTGTAAGTTCTATATTATTATATTTTTCCTTCTCAAAAAAAAAAAGGTAGAAATATTTTTCAGTTGTTTTAGAGATTGGTTTTAATTGAAATCGCTCCAGAGCCTAAAAGAAGGGCCTATTGCTCAAGGGTTGTGCACGATATTTGAAGTGGTACCTTAGATATCATATTGAACACTTCAAACTTCCACACCACGTGAAGACTTTGGAGTCCACTGACATTTTTTTCAACAATCTTCCATTATTCTCTCAGATGAGTCTTACGGTGAATCAGGATTCGAACCCGTTGCTCGAAATGAACATCGCCGGCCGCGAAACTTGCATGCACAACTAAATGGCTATCTTATCCATCTTCTACATTACTCTATGTAGATTGTACTTTGAAGAATAATTTTCGAAAAACTGAAAGAAATTTCAAAATTTTCTAAATTTTAGGTATAAAAGAATTCCATTTTATATTTATTTTGATTATCATTAATCAATCACCTCAAGAATTAAATTGAAATAAACGGTTAAATTTAAATTCTTATTTCTAAATGTAAAACTATGTTCAGATATGTTGTCGTCTTCCTTTTGACGCATTCTTTATTTTATAGAACACATCAAATCAGCATGTGCAGAAAATTCAGTATGGTCTGTGTAGAAATAAAGAGAAATTTTAGTTTCATTTGACGAAGAAAAATTTAAACATCAAAAAATTACTTAAGTTTTTCGCTTGTTTTAAAAGAAATTTTCTTGAAAAAAAATTAACTATAAACAGATTTCTTGAAGGATGTCTTAAAAAAAAATATTCAAGAATGCCAGATTTCGTAGTTCTTGAAAAAAATATTCAAGAACTACCTATTTCCTCAATGGCTCGTTACTTTAATTCATGAAGATGTATCTTTTTAAATTATTTTCTATTTAAACAAACACAAATTGTAATAGAAACCTAACGGGCGGCGGCTTTTTCATTGAAAATAAATTAATCGGAACGAAACTTGAAATGAGGATGATTATTTGGACCGAATTAAAAAACAAAAAGATTTGGCCTAAAACCTTCTCGAATCCGCAGAGCCCTTGACATATCCCAAAGATCACGTCATTGACCGTTGTGTTTTGACGAATTCGAAGGGTTGCCTTCCCTTCCCAGCCCCACACCAGGATGTCACGTGATATCAACAATGTCCGCCTTTCAGATTCCTGGCCGTATGCCAAAGTTTCGAACTGCAGAATGAGTAGCAGCAGGTTCACCATCCGGAAGAAAAGTATTCCACGCCACACGCTTAAAAAATTCTTTTTTAAAATACTCTTGCTATGCGGACTTTTCTTAAAGACACGCCCTAGGTGCTAACTGACTGTAGTGGAATAGTTATTTGCGGTTGAATCAATGTCGATGGAAAAATTATTCTGGTTCTGGTCTTATTGTTACAATTTTGTATTCAGGGTGTTTTTGTCTATTTACTTTTGTGTTCGATTTATGTGAAAACTCATTATTTACCAAACGATTACTAAACCGCATGATTTTATTTTCCCCAGCAAATTGCATTTTTCTTGAATTTTTTTTATATTTATTTTTTTTTTCCCTCGTTTTAAATATGTGAAGAGATTTAACCTAGATTTAAGGTATAAGAAAAAAGTTATGGTAATTCGGTCATAAAATTTAATTATAGTAATTTTTATTAGAAATTAAAAGTATGTAGTTTAAAATATGAGATATAAAAAAACCAATTCAATTCTAACAAATGATTAATTTGTCATGATCTCTTAATGGAAATTTCTTTCAAATAAAATTAATTTTTCTTCTGACAAAGAAGCCTTACTTCATTTTAATGCATATTTTACGGTTTGTTTGTATGAAATATAAAAAGCTTAATGAATGATAATAATAATGATTCATAAATACATTTTTATTTATTTTTTTTATTTTAAACTTAACTTCTTTAACTATTTTCATCGTGGTTGCTTCAAAATAGTTTCACCTCCTTTGTGGTTAATATTCGACTTGAAACTCAATTGTATAAAGTTTCACACAACACGTAGTTTTAAACAAGAATTAAAGCAATAAGCAAGAATTAAAACATAAGAAATATTTTTAAATAACAAAGAATAAAAGGGATTATGAAAGAAATTACATCAAATTTATACATATATATACCGCATTTTATTCATTAAATTATCAAAATATACATAACTTCCTTCAAAGTATTCTCTTTTTTGTGCAATACCTAAATATATATTTTTTCTTTGAAAAATCTCTATACACTTAAAATTAAAATCCCCTTTCCCTCATTTGTAATGATATAAAAATGCATGGTATATATTTCCACGCTGGTATATCTTTATAAGCTTTTACTCTTTTTTTTTTTTTTTTTTTTTTTTTTTTTTTTTGTATATATATAATGTTTATTTTATGTGACACATAGAACTCATAGTTTCGAGCATGAAACATCTTCATTTTTATATCCCGGAATCAACGTTTACTGATATTAATGTTATTTTTTATAAACTTGTTATTTCATTTCCACTATATCCTTTTATGAATTTGAAAATTATAAATACAATTAAACTTTTTATGCCGCTGACAAATATTCAAAAATACATAGAATTGATTGATTTATGAGAGAAATGGGACAACAAATGCTATTATCCCCTTTGAAATCCCTGATACATGGAAAGAACTTGTTGTTTATTTACAAATTAGGCAGCGTGCTAGTTTGTCTACATTAGATGATATTGGGCTGCCATCTATTTGATAAGAGTGAAACTAAAAAGGATACTGCTAAAATTTTTATATTCGCTTAACCTTCAAAGAAAATCATGAATAATTTGGATTTCCACTTAGAGAAACTTATAAACTTCTATCAATAAGCGAGTCTACACTCGTCGAAATCAAACAAAGTAGTTTCTGATTGATAATTCGTAAAGTAATTCAGTTATTTACCCTAAATATTACAATTGTGGAGAAAATTATACAAGGAAAAAAAAAGTTTTCTATGAACTTCAGAGTATTTCTATATCATTTCTCCACATTAATAAATTTTAAAATAATTACAATAATTAAATTTTAAACGACTTATTTTATTCTTTGTTTAAAGTTTTTTATAGTAGTTCAAAGATACAGACATTCTCAAATACAAAAACGATGCCAACTTTCGTTTCATCGTTATATATGCCCTACATTTTTATAAAATAATATTTAGCTTTAGCTGTCCAAATGAGTTATTTTAGTGATTTACCTGTACATTGATTTTTATTCGATGGTACTGTGGTCTGATATCTGCCAGATTATCGAAAGAATACTGTATATTTCACAGAATTTCAACTTGTACACAAAATTTTCCGCTTACAATTATTCTTTTACTTTTAAAAAAAAACATTGATTATCTTAAAAAAAGAATAGGGATTGGAGATGTTCTGATAGTATAACGCTTACCGAAAAAAATATGTTAAAATGTCAAAGAAACGGTGATATTACAAACACTAAGATATGTATTTTGTATTAAGCGCCTTACAAAAAACTCAAAGAAATAAGTCAAGTGTAATTCAAAATGGTGGATAGCGCAACTTCTGTTCTTCAATGGTGGCGAGCTAATTTGAATTTGCCTATTAGAACACTTCTTGTTTATCTATGCTTCGGTTGATGGGCATTCGGATAATTAATGATTTATAGTATATCTATTTCAAAAAACGTTTTTTTTTTTCGGAAGGTGTGGATGTAATTTTTTAAAAAAGGTATACAGGTATCTACAGGTATAACCGCTCATAACCTTCAAACAACAAGTGCGTTTCCTAAAAGTGTTTCGTAATCTATATATATATAAGCGAAATACCACTGACTGACTCATCACGATATCTCTAAAACTATACAACCGATTGACTTGAAATTTGGTACAGTTACTCATTTTGCGATGTAGACGCTCACTAAGAACGGATTTTACGGAATTCTAATCCTAAATGTAATTTTCATCCGTTAATCTTTTCTTATCCATTGGTTATGTCATTTTTGGCGACTTTATCGCTAAAAATGATATGACCGACGCCAAACGGAATATATTTTTTTTTTATGTATACTGTGTATTGCTACCAATTCAGTTTACTTGGCGAGATTTGCGCGTGCGAAATGGAAAATACCAAATAATTTAATATTGATGCGCTGATGGAGGATGGATTTATCACCAAATATCTTCCACCGCCAAGTCGAAGCATTTCAATGACCTTGCATTGTGAATTTTAAAAAGCTATACTATGGTAACCCCAGCTGACTTCCGCCCGCTTTGCTCAGCAAAAAATAATTTTTTATTGTTGTGGAACCTAGACGTAAGTTTTAAATTTATGAGAAAAGTATTTTATTATTAATAATGATTGATAAATTACATTTGTAAATCTAAACGCAATCTTACGAAGATATTGAAGTTGGCTTTTAACAAATGAATAATAACGGTATGTTATTCATATCATTGATAAAAAAAAAAAATAAGTAGCTGTCAAAATATTTATTGCGATGTACGCATTAACCTAATGTAAACATTTTGCAAATGTTTTGTTTTTGTATTTTGGCAATTTTTAGTTTATGGTTTCTAGGAAATAAACGTTTTTGTTTTTTTAAAATGGCTGGATATTTTATCGTTTTCAGAATACAGAATTATTTTTAATGATATGATTTTTTAAGAGCTATTCTGTCTATTCAAATGCGGTTTTAGATATGCTGCTAGCATAAGAGTTATCCCTATGTAAAAAGGATAACGTAATACGGGTGATTTCTTGCTAAATTTTTTTACTATACTTTATCTTTTTGTAAGTATTTTTTGTTGAATTTTTAAATAATTTGATTTTAAAAAATTAATTATATTTTTTAACTTGAAAAGTATTTCATTGTAGGTTAATACAAATTGATTTTTCTTATTTACTTTTCAGTTATAGTTTTTAATAATGGATGTTGAATATATTTGGATAGATAGAATACCTACTCCTTTCAAAGTTTTTAAAATTCTTGACGAAGGAGCAAGTTTATTTTCGTCTCTGTCTTTGCTGGTGTTCGGTGACATATCGATGGCGTATAAAATGAGAAATATTATCGTTTCTCACATGTTTAACAACTGGTTTTGGTTAAAATACTACACTCAAATGCTACCTGGCGCTCCTTATAATACTAACGATTTATATTTTACCGAAAGGTGTAAACCAAACACGTATGGATCTATTTGCGAAATTATGGCGGTGGCAGAGCTATTTCCCTATCAGTTCGAAGTGTATCAAGGCGTCTGCCTTATAGCTTCTGTTGGTGAAACAATTCAGAGGAAAAAAAATTACGTTTTACGGGAAACTATAATAGTGGACATTTTGATGTTTATATTGAAATAGTTGGATTAACAAATAAAAGTAAAGTTAACCTTGGTGATGATAATGTGAAACAAAATGAAGAAAATGTGTCATCTTTAGTGTTTCATCCTCAAGAAAATGTATCTATGCTACTTTCAAAGACTCAATCAATATCTAACATTAATTTATCAAGTTCAAGTGAATAGATTATTAATGATATAATATCTCTTCAAATAAATAAAGGTAAAAAAAAGAGGAAAAATATTCACAAATTCAATTAGATATGAACAAGTAAGACACGCTGTTGAAAGTATACTCAAAGTCATCTTGAAATACATAGAGAAGTTGCTTCAAAATATACTAAAAGCCATCCTGAAGTACATAGAGCAGCAATACGAAAATACTTTTCTAATAACCCCCCTATGAATCAGGCAGCTGTAATTAATTGCAATGAAAAAAGATCAAAGTTAAATTAGTGCCTTGGATTTCTAAAGCTTTGGTTTTAAATATATATAACAGATATTGACTATTTAAATGATAAAATCGCAGATAAAAAATATCAGAAAACGTTTGTCCTGTTTGTAGTGCCATGCTTTAAAATTGATAGAAGAACCTTCAGGAATGTGCTGCAGCGGTGATCAAGTCCAAATTCTTGCTATTAGATCCTACCCTGAACCTTTGAATAGTCTTCTTAACCATAAGGATAAGCTTTCAGAATATTTTCTTTCTATAATTATTTTGAACCACGGTCAAGTGACGAGGACGACAACTGAGCTGGTACCCCCCTCTCCTAACATCCACACCACATAACGGGAGGACTTTGGGCCCCGACAGATTTAACGTGCATCCACCCCGGCTACACGGTGGGTCTTTGGCGGCCAAGGATCGAACCCGCGACTGAGCGAAAACCGCCGGCCACGAATCCGAAACCTTGCCTACTAGGCTACCTAAAGATTGGTACGTCAATAATGTTGTTGCGTAATTTAAATCCTCCTAAATTATGTAACAGCACCAGACTCAAAGTGAAATCTCTAAAAAGAAACGTTATAGAAGCGACTATTTTTACAGGAAAGTATGAGGGTGAAAATATATTCATTCCAAGAATACCATTAATTCCATCAGATTATCATTTTGAATTTAAGCGTTTGCAGTTTCCAGTTAGACTTTGCTTTGCGATGACTATCAATAAAGCACAAGGGCAGAGTTTAAAATTAGCTGGTGTAGATTTACAAAGTGTCTGTTTTTCACATGGTCAATTTTATATGGCATGTTCAAGAGTTAGTTCACGTGAAAATCTAATCAACCTTCAACCAGAAAAACGAACGAAGAATGTTGTCTACAGAGATGTTTTGGAAATGTAGGCATATTATTTCATATTTTTCTAATATTTAACTATTTCTAAAATAAGAATAAGATAAAATAATAATGAATGTAATAATTAAGATAAATAAATTGATATAATAAAAAATAAAAATGTAGTTGTCACCTCAAAAATTGCCATGCATTCAAAATAAAGACAATAGAAATGTAATACACAAAAAAATTGTTTCAACAGGTTTAAAAAATAAAAAAATATATATAAAAATGTATTTTTATTTTTATGTTGGCAATTTTTACATGGTTTTGGCCTACTGGGGATCCGCCATGTAGAATAATGGGAACACATCGCACTACACACTACCTCATCGGTGATGCGGAATCCTGTTCAACGACAGATTTACGGACTAAATTACATTTTCATTGATGAATTATTAACACTTAAATACTTTTCTCATATGTTTGAAAGTCATGGATAACCATTATTACAGACAATCAATTTCAAAAATTTTTAAATTCAGATTATAATTAAATTTAAAAATTTCTTGATATTTTACGTATAGGTTCCAAAATATAATATTATCGTCTGCCCAGCGAAGCGGGCGGGTATCAGCTAGTACTGAGTATGAGTGAAACGAGAGCTATAAGTCAACTAATCATCGCTGAGTGATATCATCTGCAAAAATACAATGTAACTGAGTCATTATTCCGCAAAACAACTTTGTTTGTGAAACCACAATCCTTGCGGACTGCAGATGTTTTTTTCAAGGTTTTGAAATCTGTTTTAATATCTCCATTTAGATTTTTCTTTCCTTTGTCTTAGACTTCAACTGTATTCAACAAAAATAAAAATAATTAATCAAGCTTTTATTTAAAGATGGACTAAAAGGTAAAAAAATATTTTTTAAATCTGAAATAATATATCATTTTTAAACGCTTAAGGTGTCTTACGGAGATACCTGGGTAATTACCGATAAATTAGACACCATTGCTACGTACTTTATGAGGAAACAAAAGAAGTATTAACACTTCAAGCTTTAATAAATTTTATATATTATTTGCAAAAATTATTTTTAAATATTAAGTTAATCTTTAAATAAATTCTTCATTTTAATTTTTTTTGTTTTTAATCTGGAAACTTAATACTAAAACGCAATTATTTGAGCTATAAACTTCAATTCAATTGGACGTTGTTAAGTGTAGGGTTTGAGCTCACAGAACCGATTAAATCCGCCATTGCTTGAACATACCATATTATTGTATAGTCATAGAAATATTTTTATCCCTAATTTAATTATTCATTTGTGAGTTTTTTCGGTCTTCAAAAAAAAAATTGAAATATTTCTAAAAATAGGAGGGAAAAGGTAATTCCACAGAAGGTATCATTATCTTTCGCTCTTTCAGATGCAATTTATTGCATTAAAATAGTTTAGATTTTACAGAAATAGTAGATATTTCATAGGATTAAGATTACCCCCACGAAATCAAAATTGCTTGTAGACGGGAGTCTTATGTAAGTTAGTTTTGTTATCGATTTTCTTTATTTTTAGATATTTTATTCCATTTTGTATTCTTAATATTTCTGTTTTCAAATATTTTGTATTTGTTATTTTGTTCTCTCTTTGGTCTTTTCCAAATTTAATTATGATGCAATTGCTGAGTGGGATGTTTGTTTAATCTCCTTCTCAGTTCCACGCCTGAGACAGGAAACTATATTACTTCATATCCTTATGATTTTAAATAATTTTTTAATATATATATATATATATATATATATATATATACAATATTTTATTCATTAAGAGAGCGTTTTATAAATTAAAAAAGAATTGGAATGATTTTCTATCGTCATATTTTCAGTATAAAAAGAATCTGGGAAATGAATTGCTTTCAAAATGCAATGACAATAAAGGTGAAATACTAACTCTTCAGCAATGTGAATAAGACAAATATTAACGAGACGACGATTTTAGAACTTGTTTATTGGAACTTATTCCTGTGAATGAATATTAAATGGGGAAGAGCGTATTTTCATTTTAACGAAAAGTTGAATAAAAATATTTCAATGTTATATATTTAAATCTTGGTATTATTATTAATTTTTGTAATTGTATCCTTTTATAATTTTTCTGCTACATTGTTTACTTAAACAACTCATAAGTGCGTATATTCGCTGCTTTCCTCTACAAACAAAATTTTAAAATACTATGTGAAATATATTAAATGCATCGCATATATGCGTAATACAAGATTCTGCAATTACGCACACACACACACATATATATATATATATATATATTAGCAATCAACGCATTTTTTGATTGGTTGTTTTTGAGGTTGGGGAAAATACAGCATCCTAAAACACGTTTTGAGAATATTTTGATTGATCGAAGGTTTATTTACGTCGAAGAAGCAATACAAGGGCAATAGTCGACGGACTTCGTAATTTTGAGCCTCTGTTAAGTTACAAGGACGTCACCTGAGCTGGCACCTTACCCTCCATATTTCCACACCATGCCAACGGGAGGATTTTGAGCCTTGATACGTTTGACGTGTATCTTTCTTGCTCCACGACGGGTCTAGTGGCATTAGATCTCGAACCCACGACTGGACAGAAACAACGCCTACCGCGAACTCGCGATCATGACCTCTCGGCTTACGTGGTCTAACTACAATGGGAGTAAACGTACATAATAACCAGAGCCAAAACGTTATTCATAAGGCTGCTCTGTGGACCCACACATACTCAGTTCAAATCTACCCAACCGTCTCTAAGGTCAACCCGACCAACGCCGAAAATGTTTGTTCGTAAATATAATTAAATGCTTTCAAATAGAAAATGCAACTTTTGAATGTTATTAATTCATCAAACTTTTCAATTATGTAATAACTTGTTGTTACAGGTCGAGCACCCCCTATCAGAGATGGTCAGAAGTCTCGCAAAGGTCCTCTCGCACAAATTTACACAGAAATAGCCATACTGAAAAAGTTGAATCATCCGAACGTTGTGAAGTTGTTTGAGGTACGGTATGATTTAAAAATATATTCTTGGAATTAATTATTCTGATTCTGCATTATTTAATCATTTTTAATATTCATTATATTGTATGAAATTAACAATAAAAAGCTATATCAAGAGAGAATATGATTTTTTAAACTGAACGTAGATTTATTGAATGCTAATACGCGTTTTCGCAGATATCCCCTTATTATGATATACCGATGAAAGGCATGCTTATTATCTTCTAATTCTTAGAGGATTTTTATGTTATTATTAAGTTTAAATGAGTTTTGCGTTAAATATATAATTGAAATGCCACGTGTTACTTTTTGATGTAAGAAATATATGTTTGGCTTATTTTTAAATTAAATTATTAAAAAAATGGAAGATTAAACTAAGAAGCGTATTATTCATTATTAAAAATTCCTTTATTTCCTTAATTTAAAAAATCGTTTATAATATCGTTGTTGATTTAATATTGATTTCACGATTGCTATTTAAATATTAAACAATTGAAGTCATTATGACTTGATAAAGTATTTATTTAATAGATTTTGTTTCAAGTATTGCGGATGTTTTTCGAAAATAAAGTAATGAAATTGCGTTCTGGCTTTATATATATTAAGATAAAAAAAATTAAAAAAAAATGTTTTTTATATAAATTAACATTATACTTTGATATGATATAATCTATATTAATTTTTTTAAATTTATTATTAGCTCAGAAGTGATTATCATTACGAGTAAATGCAAGATATGAATTTATAGTTATTCTCTACTCTTTCAAAACATATATTTGATTTGAAATATTATCATTGTTAATGTTTATAAATACAGCTTAATGAAATGTGAAAAAAAAAATTAAGTGAAAACAGAATTTTTTTTTTTTTATCTTTAAATGTATTTTGCTATCTTTACAGGTTTTGGACGATCCAGATGAAGATAATTTATATATGGGTAAGACATATATATGAATAATCATTTGAATTATGGATGCTTGTTTATTAAAGTAACTGAAACACACTTTTATATTGCATCCCTTTATTCGAACTTTAGAACAAACTAAAATATATATATTCTTGAAATCTTTTAGTTATCATTCTACGAAAAAATAAATTTAATAAACAAGGTAATTTTTAAGGTTTTAAGTTCTTTAGGTAGGTACGGTCATCGTGACCCCAAGGCACCCTAATGACCCTTTTCCCCCAAACTTTCATTCCTCCTTTTTTTTTTCAAGCGTTTCAATCACAGTTAAACATTTATTATTTTTTGGCAGCATCGCCACATCTGGCTTTTGCGCCATTAAACTCCACCACAACATCATTCACTCACTCCTTTTCAACAAATATCATCCGCATCATGCACAAGTAATCCAACACATGAAAATCAATTTGAAACAAATATCCGATGCACCATTCACAAATGTGCACACAATGTGCAAATTGTTTAGTAAAATATTTAACAGGAATCTCCAGGAATAAATATAATTTTAATGGTGAATAACATATATTTTATGTCGTATCAATAACAGGTGGCCATCAAGTGGTAGTTTATGGAGATATTTTACAATATTTATATTTTTATACTCTTCCATCTTTTTTTCTGGCTCATACGTGCCTCTAGAACTACAACCCCCACAGAAATATTATTCGTCGCTTTTTTTCCTCACAATAGGGCACATTAGTTGTCAAGTTGTGACTTTGAGCTATTCACGATTTTTTCTTCACTAACCTCGAGGACCTTTTGGTAATTTGAATTGAGTTTTCAATTGCAATTTCTTTCGAATCAAAATGAAAAGTGAAAAGGTAAATTAGAGGAAGATAAGAAGTGCAGTAAATTGAATTAGAGATATTGATTTATAAGTGAAATATACTTGAAAGGAAAGAGAAGGGATTTAGAAGATAACGCGATAAGCTGACAGAGTTTTGGATTGGAATGAATCACCGGAATTTTATCGTTTGTATTGAAAGTAGGTGGAAGTGATTCCTTGTTCGTATTGCAGACATTTGCTATTTTGTCAGTATTGCAATCATTAATGTAATGTCACTTTTTCATGTTTGTTTTGTGTTTATTCATTAGTTTAGGACAATTTTCAATCAAAAATAATAAAATTGATGCATTATGTGATGTATATTGAATAGCGGCAGTGACGTTGTACTAATTGCAGTTTTATCTTCAGGACATTTAGCCTCAGGGACATTTTGTAAGTTGGATTGCACACAATTACTACTCCTTGACAACCAAAACGAAACATGATTAGGTACATTAGATGAAGGTAAGAGAAGCAGCGAGTTGAATTAATGATGGTAACATTCAAGGGAAATAGAATTAAAAGGAAGGAGAAGGGATACAAAAGATAACGACAAACTGACAGATGTTGTAAATTAGAGTGTATCATCGAAATTAATCGTTTTTGTTGATAATAGTTAGAAGTGGCTCCTGATCAAAATAATATGAGTAGAATCTGCTGTAATCGAGAAGTATTGAATCGGAATGAGAGATTTTGTAGCTAAGACTTTATTTATTGAACATAAACTTGTATTAATCGAGTTAAGAGGGTTTCGAGAGAGAGATCGTTCTTGCAAATATTATTTGATAGATAGTAAAGTATGTTATCCTTCTCTTACGTATCTTCAGCTAGGGTTTTGAATTTATTGACTATTTAATAAGACTTCAAGATTGCTGTAAAGTTAAATAATGAAAGAAGGCCGTCCACAAAGTTACCTTCAACTTAACGATAGGTCAGCTTACAAATACTTTATGTTGTCAACTATTGTGATAAACATAGCGATACACAAATTATACATACATTGAATATACATATATTTCTTATTTTTTAAATGAACTTTAATCGTTAATTTCTGTATATTTATATTTATCTTTTAAACTTAATAATATCGATAGCTCCCTGGAACCAAATCTTGAGTCTTTTTATCAATGAAGAGAGAGTGGTTGGTGACTGTTCATATTAAATATTAAGTATTATTATTTACTTTTTTAAAATTTGAAATTCAACTGATTATTTTTTAAAGTTTATATTAAAGCTCCTATCTATTGTTCATTTTGGTTTAGTGAACGTAATGTTAATCCTATGGAATTTCTGCAACCATCTTAAAATCTTTGAAATTTTATCTTTTTAAATGCAAAAAAATAATGAAAGTTTCTGTGAAATTACATTCCCTCCCTCCTAATTTTTAAAAGATTTTCTATCCCTATTTTAGTGATTCGTTTGTGAGTTTTCTGGTCTTTAAAAATATTCTAAAATTTTTCCAAGCATCGAAGAGAAAATGTAAGTTCTTAGAAAATTTCATTATTTTGTTTTCAATTTCATATGCACTTTTTTGTACTCAAATGGATAAAATAATAAAGATTTTAGGACGGTAGTAAAATTCCAATAGAATTAACATTGCTGTCACGAAATCAAAATAGTCTGTAGACGGGAGCTTTAAAAACTATTCATCTCTGTACTTTATGATATGCGTTAAGTTTTTTCGCAAAATTTTAAATGTTTTTTTCTTTTGTTTCAGTGTTTGAGTTGGTTCAAAGAGGGTAAGTGCTTTCTTTAATCCTTTAAAATGCGAGACAAAAATTATGTTTGAAATATGTAACAGAATTTATAATTCCTTATTTCTTCTTCAGACCTGTGATAAACGTGCCTACAACTGATCCGTTACCCGAATTAAAAGCATGGCAGTATTTCAGAGATATGATTATGGGAATTGAATACCGTAAGCTAAATTTTCTAGAGATTTATTTCAAAAAAATACTGCATAAATAAGTTGATATATATAAAAATGTACTTCTTTTCTACCTCCCTTTTTTAATTTTAAAGGTTATCACTATTGAATGACCGGATTTTAAAATTGTATGTTTTCGTAACTATAACGCATATTACAATAAGAGATACTCGAAATTAAAGGAAAATATATCAAGTTTTTTCTCTAATGTACATCAATAGATTATAGAACATCCATAGAATGCAGTGAATGAAATCCAAAAATGACGACAATGACAGAGAAGAGTTTTTCGTATTAGAATATGTATTAGAGATCTTTTCTGGTTTTCTTCTAAAAAGCGTGCCTTTAGAAATCGCTACGGAAAGCCCCTAGTCGCAAGAACATTCTGCAACTGTATCTACAAATTAAAGATACAGATTTCTTGAGCAGAAAGAAAAGCAGTGGCCATCCACGCGTCTCGGAAGAAACGGTGATGAGGGTGAGACAGAGTTTCGTTCGAAGTCAACAGAAGTGTACGACAGCTGCTACCAAAAACTCTATTTATGCACCGCCGATCCTGGAAACACTGCAAGAACTTAAGGAATACATTTGTATAGCATTAGAACCATTGACAGTGTAGTACTACAAAATATGTGGAACAAATTCCATTACAACTCAGATCTTTGAATAAAAGGATCACACATCGAACATTTGTAACTTGGTATATTTTTCTTTAATTTTGTGCATCACTTATTGTCATATGTGTAATTAGTTTCGAAATAATAAATATTTATAGTCTGGTCATTCAATTGTGCTATCCCTGTATTTTAATGGTCAAAAAGGTATTATAACATAATATTGTAGTTCTTACTTGTAATCTTTACAAAAAAAAATTTTTAATTTTGTGAATGGATTTCAGCTCATCATAATAGTTAGTGTACTTGTTAAAATTTTAATAATTGTTGATGAGAAAGAATTCAAATTAGTAGTAATATTTGTCTTATAAAGTATTTTCATTCTATATTTTAAGATTAGAAAATCATTTATCCCATTATACCTTAATATGTTTTAAGTGAAATAAAAATTTTAAGTGTGGTATAAGTAAATACATATTTTGATGCAATGTATTTACTTAGTTTTGCAGTAATAAGAAATTTACGCATGACGTAAAAGAGCAATTTTAACATTTAATCATTTTATTCAACCATTATTTTTTTCAAATATGATTCATTTCATTTGTCGAATTTTATAATTGGAAATACTAAGTATTGTTTAACTTTGATTTCATAAGGAAGTTATTGTTAATCTTGCGAATGTTGAATTAAATAAATTGAGATTCGCTAAGTTTAATTTAATAATATTATGTATTATAATAAATTTTATACCAGGTATAGGCACAAAATTCTAAGAATTATAGAATTTTAAATAGTAAATAAATTTTTATAATGTATAAATAAGGCAGCAGTAACTTATAGTAATACTTATAGTAGCAGTAATATATATATATACATATATATATAATATTCTTTTTAGACTATATCATACAGATTGAAACAAGTTTCAAATTTAGAATATTTGTATTTTTATTCCCTGTTTGGTCCTCTCATTCGTGATTTTTATCTTTGACACAATCATTTTGTGTTTCAAATTTTTGACAGTGCTCATAATAACAATTTTATTCTCTGTATAAATTTCGAAGAGGAAAAAAATGTTACATTTGAATTTTTTTTGTGTTATAGTTTTTGTGTGTGAAAAATTGCTATACATATTCTTTTCGGACATATATTTTATAATTATTATCTTTTCTGACATTTAATTATTATTTTATAATTTTTAAATAGGAAAATAAGTGTGAGTTTAATTTTCTTTATCGTTGTGCAAAAATAAAAATAATTTAATTTGTATTATTCAACAGTTCACTATCAGAAAATTGTGCACAGAGACATTAAACCGTCCAATTTATTGTTGAGTGATGACGACAGAATACAGGTTAGTATTTTATTCTATCGTTTATGAAGCAAAAATTGCTTCTCAAGAGAAAAATAACTTTTTTTACCGTTTTTAATATTTTCAGAATTTTGAATGATTTAAAAAATCTGTTTCTTATTAAAAAGTAGCTTACATGATAAATGGCATCGCTCGGAGCTTTTCTATAATAGTTCAACTTGTTTGCCTCGGCTAATTTTGTAAAGATATAATGTTTGTTGATAATTCATATTGTTATAATGTTTCACTAATAAGTTTAAACTCAAATGTTAATTTAAAAATACGAATATCGGTGATGAATTCTCATATTATTAATTCTTTTTGCAACTTCATATTTCAGAGTTGTGTAATGTACAGTGTATAATATAAAATAGTGTTGCAATTGAAAACTGCCTAGGGTTATATAAAAAAAGAAAACAGAGAAGTAAGCAGTTTCACTTAAAAGTTCATTAATAATCTTCAATATTATAAGGCAGTTTTTGTGTAAGAGGGAATTATAAAATCATAGATCATGGTCCTGTTTTTTTTTTTTTTTTTTTTTTTTTTTAAGTTTCCTGATTGGTAATAGAAGAGTTGAATCATGGATTAAATTTCTGATTTCATTAGTTCAGAATAATAAAAAAATGTTTCATAATTATTCAAACTCGATCTGGAAGTCCAGTTTGATTTCCTGTTCTGAATCCTGATTATCTATGTCCACCTGGCATTATGTATGCAGTTATTCATCCCCTAGAAACTAGCAAAAGATAGAATAAAAGTGTATAATTAACTGATTTGGAAAGTAACTCCTTTCTAACACAGATGTCTAAGGCCCTTGTCTGCGAACATATAAATAGGCAGTTCAAATCTGAAAAAATATAGTCAAAATCTATACACACTTACTAAGTAGGGATATGGTGTTCAAACTTTAAATGACAGTCAATTCCATTCTTGTACTACTGGTTAAATGCACCAAAATTTGCCTCAAAACGTCTGTCTGAAAGTCACTTCACTTATAAATCACGACTATTAATATAAAGAGCTACGGGATGCATAAAATATACCCACAGTTTGAATGTTAGACTACCGATAGCGTCAATGGAAATGTTCCAAACATGCTCTGTACAACAGGAAATGTATATTAATCGTAGTAATAGCTGGAAAAACCAACTTTCTCTAAATGTTGTTCTGAAAGTCCCTCACCAACAAGAAAACTTTCCTTCCTAGGAAGGGGATGTACCGCTATCTTCTGACCAGGAGTAAAAGATCCTCATAACTATTTTGTTTGGCAATTCTGTTCAGATTTTCATGCCTCCAAACCAGCAGACAAGCAGTTTAGATGTCCTCCAAATAAAACTCACGGCTGAAAGTAAAAGATTGCTTATTGCGGTTCTAACCTTAGATTTTTATCTCTTTCGTCTCACTGAGACTCGAAATTAGGTACAACGAAGAAGCTTTATTTATCTCCCTAACGATGTCGATGTAAAAAACAATTTAGTGATATAAAACAAATAACTGCAGCCTTTTGCATATGAATAATATTTGTTTCGTTTTCGTCTATGTGCTTACAAATCTTAGATAGTATCGTATGCGTGAAATTTTATTCAAGACTTCTTTCAAATCTATATTCTGTAATAATTTCTTTATCTTTTCGGAAAAAATATATGAACTACACATACATGATTTACAGATTTCTGACTTTGGAGTTTGTAACCAATTCGAGGGAGTGGATGCGTTTTTATCCGACACAGCTGGAACTCCTGCTTTCGTAGCGCCGGAAGTTCTAAAAGGTAAGTATTTCGATTTCTTCTTGTGCTAAATGTATTATTTTATACTCTTTCTGAAAGTTCTTTTGTTCACTATAAAGTGGATAATAATTGAATTTTTCCTTTTAGGCACAAGAGAAGTTTATAGTGGAAAGGTCAGTAAATTTTTCTAAAATTTTAGATAGATAAAGTTATTTTATATTTAATTTATGCAAAATATTAGTTTATAAATGTTTTTAAACGTAAATGTATAAAAAAAAGGAAAGAAATTATTTGTTTATATTTTGAGTTTTTGGATTCTATGTAGTATAAATTTTCTACACGAAATGAGTTATTTTATTAAAAATTAATTTATGGCGTTTTTAGATGCTAACTTTTATTTACCATCAATTATCTTATTTTTTACCATAAAGTTAAGACTTTTTACGTCAAAATTGTTTTTTATGAATTGTAATTAGATACAAATAAAGTGATTACATATTTACATTTGAATTTCAGACTATTGATCTCATCTTTTATTTGGCAAATATAATAGTAATTAAATATTACATCCGTATATCTTTATTAATAAATGTAATCGTAATTTCTTTTGATCGAATTATTCTAGACCTTGACGCAATTTAATTTTTAATGGTTATGGTTCATTTCACTTAATTATATCAACCGTTATCAAATATTTTTAAAATCATTTTTGATTACGATAGATTTTAAATATTTAATTTTGAGCGTTAATCTATTTTCAATTATATTCTTTTTTAAAAAAATGTTTTTTTTTCTAAAGGATCGTATTTATTAAAACTCTTATGATAATCGTTTGCAAAAGAAACATATTATTCCACCAGTGATTTATTTTGCAAACATTATGTGATACCATTAAAAAGAAGAATCACGTAAAAAATGTTTTCACATTGCTGAAAACACTTTGTTGTTTCAGGCACTGGATATCTGGCAGACAGGAGTTAGTCTTTATGCATTTGTCTACGGGGACGTTCCTTTTCAGGATACCAATATCTTGGCCCTTTACACCAAGATTAAGTCTTCTCCCGTGCCATTTCCTGAAAAGTAAGCATTATTTAACAATAACCGACACTCTAATATATGTAATTAAATGAAATAAGATTTGCCTTTTAAATAATTTTAATAAAAATGTCAATTGTTTGCTAAGTAATTAGGGTGTAGATTTAAAATAATTTGTATTAAATTTATGTTGTTGTTTTATATAAAGTATAGAAAACTCACTACTATTATCTAATATTAAGACTAGCTACTAATCATCATCACCTCAGAATTCAGTTCTCGGTTGTCCTTAGACAAAAAACACATCGGGTTGTATAACAACAATATTTATTCTTCTTACTACCGCTCGTTTACAACAGCTCCTCTCGGAGATTCGGTCAGGTCCCGTCTGAGGGGATCGTGTGACATCACACTCTCTCCCTTTACAAATGAACGCCCTCTGTAGGCGGGCTTTAAGTAGGGAAGTTAACAAAAGGGAACAACATATAAAAGTTTAATGATTTTTAGAATTGTTTTTTGAATTTTTTTTGATGAATTAAGGTGACAAGGAATTCAAATTTTCGGATAAAACCTTTTAGTTGAAAATGTGCACTATTGTTTAAATTTGTATGAAAAATATTTTAGCAAAACTTAGATTAACTCGGCTCAAAAATTCATAGAAAGTTTAATTTGACAAGCATGCTTCACCAAATGTTTTAACAAATAATCATTTATTTATTTTTATATTTAAAAATATCTATATCATTAATATTAGTAATCAAATGCAACATTTATAATTTGGAAGATTTGAGTGAAAAAAAGTTATGAGTGAAAATTTTATTTTCCATCATTTTATAACCTTTTTACTTATTAGCTTCACAGTTTCATTTGTTAATTTTAAATTGATTTTTACAGATATAAAATAAGTGACAACTTGAAAGATCTGCTGAGCAGAATGTTAGAGAAGGATCCGAAACAACGAATAACACTGAAAGGAATCAAAGTAAATGTATTTGTAATCTATAATTATTATATGATTACTTTACCGTTAAAACCTTAGCGCCCATTTCAACGCCAAATTGGTGCATTGTAACTTGTTCTTTCAGCGGTACTAGATTAAGTAACTAATATCCATGAATTATATTTGTAACTACTTTCGACTATGTTTTTCTAAACAGAAAAAAGGGCTGTTTCAGAAAAAAAAAAGGGGGTGGGGAGGTATGTTTATCTTAAGGGGACTTAGTACCTTACGAAATCAAAAGTAGAACATTTTGACAAACTTTTTTCAATTCTTCATAAAACAACAATTTTTGCTCATTTCAGTATGAAACTTTGCCAGTTTTTGTAATAAAGTGCATAGTTTAAAATATTGGATCAAGTTTTGCTATTAAATTAATATATTTTCTTAAACAACAGGAAATATGCGTACAAAAATTTAAAAAATAAAGTAGTTTACCTTACGTTACCCAGAAAATAACATTTGAAAGATGTACAGTAGAACCATCATTCTTATACCAAATTAAAGCTATATAATGACCTTATTCTGTAAACCTCAAATTTCAAATTTATCTTACATTAAACAAAATTGAAAAATTAAAAAAGTTATAAAGTTTGTATTTAGTAACTTTTTTTTCATGTATCATGTTATAAAATAAAATCAAATCATCCCATTTACAAAAATGAGGTTCACAGAATAAAGATCTACAAGTACAACACTCGTGTAAAATTTTAAAGCTCTGCATGCAAAACATTTTTTTTAATCCTGTGGGAAAGTGTGAAGATAACAAACTGAGAAAAAGAGGTTTGCTTACATTGCATTACAAAGAACAAGCCACTTCAGACACTTACATTTTTTGTTGCACAGAGCGTAATAATTGTCGAATTTTAACGCAGTTTGTTTTAAAATGCTCCTAACATTTAGTACTATTTTTTAAAATCAAATTTGAAAAATCGAACATTTGAAGGTGCAAAGGTACTAAGTCCCCAAAAAATAGAGAAACAACGAGGAAGATTCAAAAGTACCCATGTTAACAATGGGAAGTGGAGTAACTCATTACCTTTGCTTAGAAATCAATGAGTATTATTCCCTTCGAATTCCAAAAAATCGTCACCATAACTTTTCCGGCCAATGAGACATTTTCTTTTATTGGAGCAGATACACTGGAAACAACCCATTGTTTTGACTGTTGCTTTATTTCCGGCGTATGAGGATGAACCCAAGTGTCATCAATGGTAATAACTCGATGCAAATGATGACTTCATTGCATCATTTGCATCGAGTAATCATTTGCATAAGCACATTTAATATTGACGTTTCACATTAACATAAAATTGCGCATACTTGACGAGACATTTCACAATAACATTTAAAAACATTAAAACAATCTTCTTCAGCGTCGGAAATCATAAATCGTCTTTTTTTATAAGAGTCATCTACAAGAGCGTCTTCCTCGTTTCGATTACTACAGTCGACTCTCCTTCAAAGAATATATATATATATTCTTTGTAAATTACTATTTTCAAGATTTCGCACTTTGATTACGTGTATGTTCAACCACTTTTATAGGTCAAATTTTAAGTGCTATTAAGATTTTTTCTCTTGACTTCCATAATAAATAAAAATAATGTCCAAAGATTGTAAACGTAACGTAGAAATTTCATATCTATGGTAGAATTTATATTATCTCTTGATTTATATTAATAGTGTAACTATCGTGGTTTACCATGGACCCCGACTACCACGAATCTGACCATATTTTTGTTTTTGCTGTCATTTGAAATTCCAGGAAAATTCATAGACAATTTATTCGTGTCGCATAATATTTGAGGCCTTGTTTATTTTTCAGGAACATAAATGGGTCACAAATGATGGTCTCAGCCCTTTACCATCAGAAGAAGAGAACTGCAGGCCCGTGGAAATTACCCAAGAAGATATCCAAAAGTCTATAAATTCAATTCCTAAATTAGGCACTTTAGTAAGTCGGTGACTTCTTTTTATTCTGTGAAGGCGACATGGTACTATCTAAACCTTTTTTTGTAATATTCGGAATTAGATTTTAATTGTATTTTATGTAAGCTAATGCTCTCTTACTATCACATACAAAAATTTGGAATTAATTGTATAATGTTCATAAAATTTAAATTTTCAAATTGTTTAAATGTTTTTATATCCCTGATGCTTTTTTAAATATGCAAATTTTATAACAAAATTCTTTCCGTGTGCATCATAATATATTACATAAAACTGTGTACGGTTTTCTTTTTATTATTTAATTTATATATTCTTTATTGTTAAACGCACAATAGATTCTGAAAATACATTAATTTTGACTATGAGATTTTTTTAAAAAATATTAGAATTCATCTAATAATTAATTCCACCCTCATTTATACAAAACCTTTATTTTTAGAAAATTTCTAAAATTTTTCTCACCCTTTTTTGACCTGATAAAACCATAGGGTTCCTAAAAATTTTACGAGGTCTTGAATGAAAATTCAACATGGAGAAATATCAATGTAAAGTTAGCTGACGATCTGAAAAGTGGATGTATCAATATTATTTACTCTCCTGCCATGCGTAAAAGTGGTTAAATAAATAATAATAAATACAAATATATATATCTGTGGAATCTTACAGACATATTTAGAAAGATTCAAGGTATCATATAAGTCAATAAATAAATATATCGACATTTTGATCATTTTTGTGTACCATGTCGCTTTAACACTGTTCATCCTTCTATTAGTACCATCGTCATTAATAAAATGTCAATATATGTTGTTCTTACAGATTCTCGTTAAAAGCATGTTAAGAAAGCATTCTTTTAGCAATCCTTTCAAATACAGCAGCGTTTACGGAAAACAGCTGACTGCTGGACCTTTAAATGCTTCTTCTTCTTCAGATCCTCACTTAGAAAGGTAAAATGGAATTCACATTTCATAGATTTTACATGAAAAAGATTATATGCGATATAAATCCCCAAATATTTTTTGAGTAAATATTTCTTTGAAAAAAAATTTAAGTGATATCACGCAACTATTCTGAAGGAAGAATTTCTAAAAAAAAATCTTTTCAAACCAGGATTCTTAAAATATTTTATCAGGGATACGACGTTTCAGATTTAAGGAGTGAAAAATAATTTTATATTAAAATGTGCTGCAGTTCTGTTACTGCAACACATTTTTTTTCAGGTATAATTTTTTTTTTCAAGTAGTTGGTGTTTAAAATTATCTACGAAATATCAATAATATCTTACTTATTTGAAATTTCCCTTACAACACTTACATCCTTTAGATATCTATATTTTACGCTAAAATTCCATTCGACGTTTCGCAGTTCCAAGCGATGTCTACGAGAAACATGTGATTATATAGTTCGATTTTGTAGAGATTCATCCAGAAAAATGTGTTGTAATTTATTATAACTTTGTTTTTTTTTTTTTTTTTTTTGTTCATTAAAATTTTTGTCTTTAAATAAAAGTGTTACTTAAACTTCATGAAAAATATTGTCTTTAAAATAAAGTTTTCCTTAAACCTTTCGTAGAATGAAGAAATTCCAAATAAAAAAATCGAGGTAATTGGCTTATGTTTAATATGGAAAAATAAACTTATTTTATGCATAGCTAAAAATAATCCTCAATTTTTTAAATTAAAAACAACGGAAGTCATATTTTAACATTTATAATTTTCTGTATTTGTTTATACGAAAAAAATAAATATTTAAACGCAATGTTTATGTGAAGAATGTAAATAACGATGTATGAAAAATTAAAAATCAATAGTTATATTTACTTTTTTATAAGTTGTATACTAATCTTTAAATACGTATGGCATAAAAAAACACCCTGCAGTGAAAATTTGCACTGTACTTCCTTTTATACAATGAACATAATTATAATTTTGAAATTTGAATTAAAATAAAGTTAAACATTTTAAAAAATTTTAATTGAAATTTGCCTCATTTTTTATACGGATACTTTGCTACGCCTAGGATTTTTTGAATGCTTATTACAAAAAAAAATTACTTAATATATTAAGAAATAAACTTCATTTTATAATTCGAAAAACATCAGCGCTATTAATAAAATATATATTGGAGAAAGAGCAATAGATTTCCATTAAAATATATTTTGACAAAAATGCAAATAAAAATATTTTACTCTATGGCGTGGCACATTTATTTACGATTTTAAAATTCAATTTTTCTTAAATTTTATTGAGAAAATTATCATAAAAAATGCATCTATCGCTTCAGTGCAGCAGCATCTAAATTTTAACATCAAATTTTTTTAAAAAAGAAAAATTTGAAGCATTTTATGATCTCATAGCCTAGTATTGTTGAGAACTTTCAATTGATTTGTTACTTTAAAGCATAGTGACTGCAATATCCTAGTAACCATCATCATTGTCGCGAACTTGCAGCTGACACAGTTTCCATTGAGTCATAGACTCGAGTTTTGATGCTACTAAAAATCCACTATATAATAGTGATGAGTCACGGTAAATTTGAGTAGGTCCCAAATCACATCCCTTTGTTTGGTGTGAAAGTTTGGAGTGGGAGGATCTAGATGAGGTGCCGTTCTCGTCCCTCGACTGAGATTCAAAATTATGAAGTCCGTCACCAATAGTCCCCGTGTTGCTTCTAAGTGTGACAAACAATTTATTTTGAAAAATTAAACACCGAATTCATAGTCCAAAAAATAACTTTTAAGTTGAATTAAATGAAAAATTTTTTTAAAACAACCGTGAAGCTGTATTTTATATGAATTTCAAAAGATTTAAAGTACTTAGCTTTCATCTCGACGATTCGGAAAAAAAATGGTTCAGATATTGTTGCAAAATGGATTTTATGTAATATGTATAGAATTTATTAAGTGTTATATGTTATAATATCTTCTGTATTTTCTAAATTTATGAAGAGGACTTTTCTCCTTGTAAGTTAAATCGTAAGATCATATTTTGGAATTAAATGCAAAATAATATCCTAGTATTGATATCGTGTGTATTAACTTCACTAGTTTTTAAAGAACAGCAAATTTTGCTCTGCATTATATTTCTTTTTGTACCATACTATTTTACCCACATGTGTTCTATTTTGTGTCTCTTATACTAAAGTATCAAATGGAGGTTTCACTTTGTACTTTTAAATAAATATATGTATATAAATATTATTTAAACAACATTGTATATGAGTTATATCTACTCGAACTCTTATTGATATTGGGAAATATCTCCATTAGAAAAAGTTTTATGAGTTTATAATTGACTGATTAATATTAAAGCTACCCTCTACTAGCCATTTCAAATTCGTAAAAAAAATATTAATCTTGTGGAATTTCTATTAGGTCGAGTCATAAATAAGTTAGAATTTTTATCAGACATTATTATTTTACTTTTTAAAAAAATATATTAATTTATTAAGCATGACCATTTCCCGTCTTCCTGACAGCTTAACTAACTTGATCTTTAGAATTGAAGGTTTTTCCATTCAAATATCTTGTTAAGGAACGGAAAATATGGTAGTTTGTCAAGGCAAGTTTTAGGGAGTATGGTAGATATGATAAAACAGACCATCGAAGCGCAAGATTTTTTTTTCCTTGAATCACCCTTGCTGTACGTAGTCACTCATTCTTGAGTAAAAGAATAACTTTCTAGTGATTTATAAGTGCGGAACGATTTTTAAGGAGTTTTTCTGTCATCCTTTGCAGCTGCTGAATGTATCCGTAATGTTCATTTTTTACTTCAACAACTCATCAAGAGTTATACCTCGACCCGCCATACACACAATAAAAGCTTTTTATACATGGATATTTGCTTTTGGATATTGTAGGAGTGGTTGATCCTTATCAAGCCGCTGTTTTTTGCGAATGATATTGTCATATGTAACCCATTTTTCATTGCTTGTTATACTGAGTAGATTTGTTTCGATTGACATGTCATCTTCTCTGTTCCCTTCTCTGAGATTATCAGGTACCCATACTCTCTCTTGTTGACTTTCCCTAATTTTCTCAAGTTGTAGCAAACAGTTGATTGGGATGTATTCAACTTTTTGGATATATCTCTTGTTCATTTCTGTTACATCTCTTGTTGTACCTCTTGTAATCAAGGTCGTCTTTTAACAGTTTTCGTATCCCTGGATGGGAACTCGGCAAACTAATTTCTAACTGCCCGATCGCTTATTACTCCTTCACCGCATGCAATGCATATTTTTTTCACTTGTTGCCTTAGCATTATTGCCTTTTTTAAATTCCCAAAGCCTCACATGACGAATTTGCAATTTTCCACTCTCCATTTCAGGCGTTAGGGATGATAATTTAATGTAACATGCACCACTCAAAAAAATCGTCAGAAAACTAAATGAATCCTTATTTGTGTAGTGAAAGCAAAAATTCATTTATTCTGTTGATTCATAGTTGATAGATACGAATAATAGATTTTGCCTAACTGCTTCGGAAGTTATTTGTGACTCGACCTAATAGTTTCTAAATTCTAGACTATTTATTGGAATGTAAAAAAATATGTTCGAAAGAATAAGTAAGGAAGGTTTTTGTTTTCGGATCTTGTAACAGTATTTAAAAATAACAACGGAAATCGAGAAAAATACATTCACACAAAAGCTTTTTAGTGATATCTGTTGTGTACAAATAATTACTTTAATCTAAAATTTCAGAAGGCAAATAGGAATTCCGTTTTATTAAGTCTTAAACGAATTCTAAATGGCTCATAAGTCAAAAATTAAATAAAAATAGTCTTCAATAAAGTTAAATTTGCAGAGATATCAAACGTTAATTACGCTATACTTTATAATTGAACTTGGAGAACTATTCGCTTTAAAATAGAGTTAGATATAATGTAGTAATTTTTTTTTTTCAAATTACTTTTCAGGAAAACCTTGCCTGCCTTACTCGAAGTCAACTCCGGAAGTGTAGAAGAGCAATGAATTTTCTTCTTCTTGTATACTTGTATAAAAAGAAGCAGCTTTTGTAAAATACGCCACAACTGTATTAATTTATTCGATCTTAACTTTCTCATCTTTAAATCTTCAACTCTGCTTTCTATAACTCTCTATACATTTTTTCTCCCCTTTTTTCTTCCTATTGAAACTCTTACACGCTTATGGACATTTATTCTATTCTGAGAATATTTTGATAAAATATTTTATCCAATGCTCTGTGTGTGTTCTTTTTTCTGCTTTCTTGAATTACTCATACAAACACTGAGATTTATATTGTTCTAGAGAAGGGATGTATACAGATTCCCTGTGATTTATTCAACTTTTCTGTCACTTATAAGTAAAGACAGTTATGCTAATTAGAATGGCGAGAGCACCATTGAAAGATTGCATAGCAGTTTTGTTTCAGAGCAATATCAAAATATATTTCCTGGTCGAAAACAAAATTTGAATAAATATTACATATTCACAAATATATGATATTTACTAGTGTCTTTAATGGATCCTGGGACTATAAATGTATATTTATTTGTAAAAAATACCCGCAGAATATGCTTCATATTTTTAGCTGCAACCATTGGATTGAAAATGACCAGCGACATTTATTGGATTTTGACAGATTCTGTTTAAAGATACCAAGAAAATACAACGTACGAATTTTTCTTTTAATACTTGGTAATATTAATAAATTGCTATTGATACGAAAAAAATTCTGCTATGGAAAGTATATAAAAAAATATCGAAAATAGCGCCAACTACGTCATATTGAACCTGTCTTTCGGACATATTGGTGTCGCGTTTGCTAGCATTACTTCACTCAGCAAATAAGTGAACAAAATAAAAATAAATACAGTTTTGTATGCATATGCTTTTTTTCATATGACTTTAATATCATTCTCTAAAACTCATTATTTTTCATTTGATTATTCCCAAAATTAAATAAAGTTGTAATGTTTTTCTAAGTTATTGTTAACAATGTGTTGATTTTGATCGAACAATTAGTCTGCAAGGTATGCCATTCGTTAAAATTGAGACTTTTGCGAACTATAAATGGCACATGTATATGAATCAAAAATTTTGGCGATGTCTTTCAAAGCCAAACTTATTTTGGGGACAAAAGAAAATTTCTGATGAAATAACTTTTTTCAAAACTTTGTAGTATAAAAATAATGCAGAATTGCGGTTAACTACGTAAAAATATTTATGACCGAAATGTGTGTGTGATAAATCTGATTTTTTTCTCTTCTCATTGTAGAAATATACAGTTTCCATTATAAAATAAATACGAAAATATATAAAACAGTTTTTAAATTTCCACAATAAAGAACCTTATAATATTCAAATTAACGCTCTTAAACTACTGTAAGTTGGAAAATATAAACATCGGCTGCAATAAAAAAACTGATCGTTAATTGTATTTGTCGCATTCCGATGCAAAAAACAAATTCGGAATATCTAAACTTTGTAATAAATTTAAAAAATTTCAATACACACCATATAAACGTATATGGTGTTTATTGAAATTTTTCAATTATTTTTCCTCAAAAATTTGGATTTTTGTCTTCAGTACGAAATTATTTCAGCCTGTATACATGTACGTTAATTTTTTGACATTAATCTTATAAAATATGCGGTAATGCTTATTTTAATATTGACAGTAATTTTTATTTTGCTTACGTTAATTAAGATAGCAGTGTCTTGACATACAGAGGGGGTATTAAAATTCTTTCTTTGAAGTGACCAATCAATACACTTTGAGCTTTTAAATCCATAAATCTCATTCATTAAAAACCTTCATGCCGTAAATTATGTTCACTATTCATTTTACTCATAGTCAAATCATGTTTGGTTTTAATTAAAAAGGAGTTTAAAAAATTACTGCATTTTGAACCAGAATGATTTTCAAATTAGTTTTTCTTGAATTGTTAGGATTGATAGAAATTTTTAAATAAAAATTAAAAAGTAAATATATAAAATTTGCTAACTTTCAGAATTCTTAAACGATTGGAAATTCATTTCATTCTAATTCCTAATTTCCTTTTTATTATATAACTGACGTCAGTATATGGACATTTGAAAAAAATGTCGACTATCTTAGTAATTTTCCTTACTCCTGCTTAATAACTAAATTATAATACGGATGGATTTATCAATTAATATAGTTAATTACTAACTTCCAAAAAACTAATTTTAAAATAATTATAAAATGTAGTAGTATTCTTAAACATTTTTACAGAATTAGTTAGCGAATGATCTATATAGACACTGCCCTAAATTTCATTCCAATACTATCATTAATTCCAAATATATTTGAAGAAAACTTTTAGGTAGCCATGTATTCCATTACTTCGCGCAAATGATTCATACACTGGTAGACAATAAAATTCTTACACCAAGAGGAAATTAGGTTAGAAAAGTGAAGCTTAAGTGTCTAGGTAACATTTCTTTCATTTAAGTTTCAAGATTACAGGTTAAAATGATGGTGCGTTATAACCTGTATAGTCGCCACGATTTTGAACACAAACGTGAATACATTATGTTGTATAAGTGCAAGAACTGTCATTTTTCTTAATGGAGCTCCATGCTTGTCGCACTTGATCAATCAATACGTGTTGATTGTGGATGACGCTGTATTTGTCATCCAATAATATTCTATACATATTAGATGGAAGACAGATTTTTATCTAGTAGACCAAGCAACATATCGACACTCTAAAATATGTTGGATGATAGCAGCGGTATGGGAATAGACATTATCCTGTTGGAAAATTCGCCCCTGGAATAGTTATAAAGAATAGCAAAACAATCGATTCAGTCACAGTCTGAAATATAAATTTGCCCTTGTCCTAGAGATAGTGGCAAGAAGACTGTTGCTGTTATAGAAAATTGCTCCCCAGTCCTTAACTCTTTGTGTTAGTCCAGCCAGTATACGCCGCAGACAGTTTGATTTATAGCACTCCCCAGCCTTCTTTTAACTAACATATGGCCATCACTGACAGAAAGGCAAAAACAGCTCTCGTCTGAGAACACATCAGATAACCATTCCACCCTCCAATGAATTGCAGCATGACTTTAAGAAGTCGCAGATTAATGTTAATGGCATGAAAGCTGCAGGGCTTCTGGATTGCAACTGTCTCTCAATTAATAGATTAGTTACAGTTCGTTGTATCACTCTGGTGGCAACAGAATTTTAAAGATTCAGTGCGATGCTTCACAGCCATGTGGCAAATGAGTTCTTCTCACGCAAAATGGCCGTGTGAAATGGAACCCCGATCTTCCAGAGACATACCTTTCCGTGACCACTGCTGCCAACAAGCATATACACAGTGGGTATACACTTACTTACATAGTATTTCCTGTAATATCGCAAAAACAAAATATGCCTTCTTGTAGTCCTATTATAGGTCTGGTTCAACTCGGTAAGCTACCGATATTGTCTTCGTCTCCTTAAGATTCCGTTTACCGTCCATTTTGATTTCTTGAAAGTAATGTTCATCGTATGGAATTTATACTACTTTCCTCAAATCTAGGCTGTTTTATCTATTTGAATGTAATAAAATTTATTCAAAAGAGCAAAAAAATAATGAAGGTTTCTTCAGAATCACATTTTATCCCCGATTTTTGAAAATATTTTACAATACATCTTAAAGATCGGAAAACCCATAAACGAATCATGGCTAAAAATATTTTTAAAAATCAGAATGAAAATGTAATTCATTATTTTTTCATCTTTCCTTTTTTGATTTTTCCCTTCATTATTTTTTGATCTTTCGGTTGCAATTTTTTCTCATTCAAATAAAATAGTACATATTTGAACACGGCAGCAGAATTACAAAGGATTGGCATTTCGTTCACGAAATCAAAATGGCCGGCATACGGAAGCCTTGAAGGCAATCTTGTTTCAGATCTAACTCAAAACGCCCAATCTGGATGGCGAATAACACTCACGAATTTTGTATTGCTTATTTTAAGCAAACCAGATTTAAGGGTTCATAGTGGCTCTAATAGCACCACTCTTACTCTTCTAGCGCAAAATTTAAATAGACCATCTTTCAGAAGTGCCAATTTCATAGCGCAACTTCTTTGTATTGCGACTTTATTTTCCGACAATTTATTTTCCCTTTTTACGTCATTTGAAATTTCAACTAATTTGAAGATGTGAAATCAGATACTCGAAAAAACTCTATAGATAGAGATAAAAGAAAGCAGTTAATATATACTATTTTAATTCTATTATTTCATTTTTAAATCGTTATTTAGTTCCCTTTGAGCCAGTTTGAGTGATGCCGATTTTGTCCATATGCAATGATAATTGCGAGAGTTGTTAAGAGAGTCAAATTCTTTTTTACGCCTGTATTAACCGTTAACTGGACCGAACTATGAAAATCGAAAAAGTAAACCGCCGGTTTGAAGCTCCATTACTCCAATATGTTTTAACTCCAGTTACTTTACTCCTAATTTTCTAACCTGCGGTTAATGATTGAATCTCATAGGATAAATAAAAGTCGTGACCTTCGACTGATTCGTTTACCATTTGAATTCGAATTTAGATCAAAGCGTGTTGTACTCGTCTCTCTTCCAACTTTTTTAGCGAAATGACTGTAAGTTAAGTTTATTTCACGCAGTTCGAAAAATAATTTGTGCTGGACTCACTTTAATTTAATAGAAAAGAAGGAAACTAATATGGCGAGTTGTTCGAAAAAATGAGGTGCTCAAAGAAATAACATGCCAGTTTAATAACTCTGACTGAGTGGTGAATCCACGAACATCGCGATAAATCCGTCAGTGTTATCTCTTTCCTTTCTCATCTGGTTTCGAATTTTCCTAAAGAATCTAATTGAGTAATCGATGAAATTTTCTTAATTTTATCCATCGTAATAACTGAAATATATTCAAACACAAAACTGTTCCCATACACACACAAAACTGTAAACAGATTTAAAAAAACTGTGCATTCTGTGCAAACGCGATTAAATCTAACCCAGCTATCAGTCCAGTCAGAATATCCTAACTTAAACTGAGGTTAAAGAATGAACTTGGGGCGATGAAATGAACTTACGGCGAAATCTCGGTTTTCTTCCTTTGACTGCCGGTCAAAGGAAGAAAAGGAATTCGGTTAGTGGTTAAAATGGTGGTTAGTCTCTTGTACACAAAGAATATAGACTTAATTATTCCTGTAGTGACTACATATTACCAGGAAAGAAGGTATTTAATGGGCATGTGAAAGATTAAAATTAAATAAAGATACTGAATGCTATCTTGGTGATTGTACCAGAAAAAAATTCGAATTATCACTCGGGAAACTCATCGACAACAGTAATTTATTCATGTTATCATCGTCTTATATCAAGAAATTTGGGAACACATTTCCGGGCAGAAAACTTTTCCAATTTTCATATAAACTTGTGACATTATAACACGTACATCTGATTATGATGCAGTATTCTTAAAGTTTAGGAACATTTGAAAAATACTATTTTCACGTGAAATTCGAAACATTTAGAGACCATTTAGCATTAGAGTGTAAGAGACGAAACATGGAACACATTTTATACTAAAAAAAGGCATTGATTGACATAGAAATGAATAATATTATAAATTTACTACTCTCTAAAAGATATCGGATTATAAAATTAATGTTATCGTGCTTTTTCATTGAGTAAACTGTTTCTACTTCGGATCTTATACTTTAACATTACGCGAAAATAGTCTTAGCAAAAGAACAACAACTGACAATTTATCAGTTAAAAGAACGAAGTGGAAATTGGAGTAAGAAAGTAAGAGTTACTGCTGAAGCAGCTCTTTATATATCTGATCAAAAGGACTTGAAATCATTTCAGAACTACTGTTCTTTCACACTTGGCTGGTCTTCTTTTTCACAACTGCCGAGTAGTTATTGTGGTAGTTTAACAAGACGCCCCAATAGTAAAAAGGGAGGAAATCAGATTTTTTTTTTCAGTTTCGAATTGAAGGAAACTGCCATAATCGAATTTGAGAAAAGGTAAGTTAATGCAGTTTCAAAAAATTTCAGTGTGTGAAATTAATGTAGATAGCTTCATAATAAATTCGTTAAATTAAATACATTTGCTTAAATAATTACTGTAATCTACTTCTTATTTCTCAATATTGCTTAGGATAACGTCAACTCTTATTTTTAATCTAATTGCTTAGGCAAACATTAAATTACATAACACCAAACGATATTCTGTTCTTTTTCAATAATTATTTTCAAAAATAATTTTATGAGCATAGTTTTATTCTCTTTCTCGTGTCTTTCTACATTCTTCCCTTTTAGCCTTTAGATTTACTGCTAGATGTAATATCTATTATCAAAATATTTCTGGTTCAATTAAAAAATGGAAAAACATTCCATTAATTCAAATAAGTATTCTGATTTTCAAAGATTTGAAGGTTGTTACTTATTTTCAATGGCATATCCTTTTATTTAATTGATGAGATACTTTTTAGTACTAAATAAATTGTTCTGGAAGCAATACAAATCTGTTAAAAAGATCTGTATTAGTTATGTCTGTTTTAATTACCAAAAGTAATTTGACCGAAAATTTTATGAGGTAAATATTATTCTGTTTCATGCTTTTATTATTTCGAATACAGTTTACACACAATAAAAAATAGTTATACCTCTTTTGTTAAATATTTCTACAAAAAATATACCTATTTCTCCCCCCTCTGCGGTTTATACATGTTGTTTTCTTCAACCATTACTGTAAATAGTAGAAATTAGATCATTCAGCAGATTAAAAAAAAAAGGTATTACGGTAAAGAACATTTTATAATGAATTTTTAGCATAATGGCGTATTTTCTTTCATGCGTAATGCAGATTATGATAGTTATATCAATTTATTTTAAATTTATGCTTAAACGTATAATTGAATGCATCTACTTTGGACATGAGTACGATAATATATATAATGTATATATATTGCTATAATTCGAAATAAATTCCTTAATGATGTGACAGTGTTATAATATATTTACAAAATAGGCGCAACACACATTAACCACATATTTTTAGCAAAGTATATAAGTATATTACATAATATATAAAAAAAAAAGTATAAAAGAAACTTTTATTTTAAACTATAAGATAATTATAAATTATATATTTATTGCAGTAATAAAAATAATAATATTAAAAATTCTTTACTTAAATATACATGATTTGTAAGAGATATACATAGTGAAATTCCTCTATAACGATATTTTGGGAGTCGAAGTAATTTATCGTTCTAGAGAGAATTATCATTATAGAGGAAATCATTGCTGGAACGAAAGGAACTTTGTTCTTTTTAGCCAGTGACGACATCAGGGGTGCTCTGCTTTCATTCATTCAGCACCCTCACGCGTTTACGCAAATAATAATGTACATCAAATGGAGTGAGAACAACATGCTTACAGTGTTGAATAATTTTTACAAGGCCCCTTCCTTCAAGTTTGAGTGAAGTACTTTGCCCAGGATTCTGGCGACACCATAGTTTATTAGTGTTTATCGCATATTTAACTAATAAACTTATATTGTATAAATTAATAAACCCCCCTCCCCCGTTATCACTTCTCATTTCAGAAAGAATTTCTACATTTGTTAGTTCCGAAAAGATATGTACTTCATTAAACGACATTTAAATAATCATGAACAGATATTTCAAATTTTTTTTCAGTTTTATTTTCGTAATCGGTCAAGGAATTTTGAAGACCTAGATAGTATTTTCATCCTCAGAATATCCACAAGAATTATAACTTTGATTTTCTTCGTCGTTTTGAATGAAGTCAGGTTTTTCCCAACATTTAGATATGGATTGTGGCATCATTTCTTATCAACTTCCAGCAACCCAATCACAGGCATCTTTTGCAACAGTAACAAGCACTGCATGCTTTTTATCAATATTAAAAATCTTTTATCCACTAATCGTTTTGTGCAATACCCTTTGAAGCATTTTATAATGCCCATATCGAGGGTTTGTAGAGCTGCAGTAGTGTTTGGTGGAAAGAAGTAAACTTCTACACTGCAAATTTTGGAGAATGGATTTATGTGCAATGCAGTTGTCAATTAAAAGAGTAATGTTTTTCTTCATATCATTCAATAACTATTCACTAAATATTTTTGAAATCATTAAAGTTCTCTTGTACGCAGTGTAGTCAACTGACGTGTTCTTAGTTAATGTTTTAAAAACTTTTTGGCTATAAGGATCTTCGGTTACAAGAGGTTTCAATTTATCCTTTCCGGGCATATTTCTACATAGCAATACTATTAATCTCTGTTTGGATTTCTTGACCTCTTTACAGGAATCTCGTTTGAAAGCTAATGTTCGTTCAAGTAACATCTGGAAAAATAACCTAATATTATCTATACTTTAGACATTATCATCGGAATATTTTTCAGACAATTTACACATTTCTCTCTGAGGTCATGTGGGTATGTCACCCAGCACTGATGTTTCTTCATCATGTAGCCCATGGACAGATATCCCATATAGGTCTCGAAATCTTGTTAGCTATCCATTGTTACCTTTGAAATGTGGGTTCTCCATCATACATACAAATTTTCTGGCTTTCTCGCAAATAATTGGCCCATAAAAGCCCGTTTTTCTCTAATCCATTTCAACGCGACAGCATACATTTCGTCATTTAAAGCTGTTTTTATCCTCTTTCTTTGTGGATCGATAACATTAGTGATAAAAATGTTTTCAATTTGTTTCCGTTTCTTTAAAAATGTTGCAACAGTCGATTGTGAAAATTCGTATTTTTTGGAAACCTCAGCTTGCTCCATACCACTATTAATAACTTTTATAAAGTTGAATTTTACTTTAATGGATGTTCTTTCTTTTTGGAGCCATTTTTATCGATTTTCTATGCACAAACTTCAAAATAAACACAAAATCATAAATAAATTCATGAAAATCTTCTAACATAGTACGCGAATAATTTGTATTACCGTAATTGACATAATTTATAGGATCTTAAAATTCTTATGATACTCAAGTGTGGACAAAAGAACGTATCATAAAGTTTATTCCCTGACGCTTCGAGATTTTATCTACCACTTCCGGTGTAAGGAATCCTTGTCCATTTTTCGAAGAGGGGACAATAGGAGTTAGGCTCAACGTTATGTTTGCCAAGAAACATCAACTTTACTTCCACCATACAAGAAATACACTTTCTCTCCACAATAGTTACATCAGCAAGAGCAATGCAAAACTTCGATGAAGTTTTTTTACAGAGAGTGTTACATGAGAACCCCGCCCACAACGGTCCAACCACATTTTATCCAGACTTTGTATAGAGTTTAATTCGTAGACATCATTTGAACTTCGAAAATACTATCGTAATAGAGAGAATTATTGTGATGGAAGGGGAAATATTACCATCGTTGTAGAGAGAATTATCGTTATAAAGAATTTCGTAATACACAGAACTGCTTTACATTAATCTGATGGAAATTATTCCAGGACTATGAAAAAATATCGTAATAGAGAGAATTATCATTATAGAGAATACCGATGTAGCGAGATTATACTGCATTGAATTGAATATTAAATAATTTTAATATGTAAGTTATTACTTAAAATCTATATGAATGAATATCTCAGTTAGAAAGAAAAGAAGTGAAAAAAATTAAGTAATTTAAAATGTTCCTTTTTTCTTTGGAAAGACATGCGATGTTAAGCATGTTTTATGGATCCAAAAAATATGGATTTTGATTTCGCAAATTGTACTTTTTAAACTAAAATTGGTAAAATCATAATTCAAAGGAACCAGGATAAATAAAAATTGGGAGCTAAAATCCAGAAAAGCTTACTAAAAAGAATATTAGCTAACTAAAACCAAAATTCTAGTTTAGCCAACATAAAATTACTTATCACAAAACAAATATTCACAATTTTATCGAAATACATATATATATATATATATATTATAAATTAATCAATTGATATCAAACGAACTACATTCACACCTCTCAACAATATTTGACTTTCTAGAGAATGGTTTTGTCCTTTAGCCTGTCTATGCTTACATAATAAACCATTTGCCATTTTAATTCATTATTTAATATATTTGATTCTTTAGTTTTTAAAGGAATGGATTATTTATTATAACAATACTTAACTAATACATATTTCTCAAGAATTATAAGCATTTATTTAAATGATTTAATATTAACTTTTAGCGTTGCAATAAATATGTAATGCATTATTATTTTATGCAGATGTTTCTGTTGTACTTGTGTATTGTATACAGACACACACATTTATATATATTTATATGTGTGTGCGTGTAATGACTTCACATAAAACAATATAGTTTTCTAATTTTTCCATTTCTGTGACCCTGTAGTAAGAGTTCATCCTTATTTGTTGATGTAACTCCAAATTTTTCATTATTTTATGCGATCACCCACTCATTTAATCCATTGAACTAACTTTTCCATAGTCATAACTCTGTCAGAAATAATTCCAACAAGACTGATAGACATCCTGAAAATTCTTCAGAATCTCTTCATTTTATATCACATCTTAAGGGATGTAGAGAAATCCCTTAAGAAAAATTCAAAAGTAAGATAAAAATCTCCCATCTCCCTCTTCTGCAGTAATACAGACGTCGGAGCTACGTTTTTTGCATTATCTATTTTAATAATGTGTATTTATTTCCTCTCTCTCTCATCAAAATGAATAAATAGTCTTATCTGGAAAAAGTTGTTCTCATTACAACCACGAATTGGAATGTCCAATCTTTTAAATATATATATATATATGTGTGTGTGTGTGTGTGCGTGCCTGTGTATCCGTGCGTGAGAGTATTTTTGTGTGTGTTTGTAAATATTGAATAGACAAAATTTTAGATTTGTGTATAAATATAAATTACAGTTATTGACACTAAAAATAAAAGAATAATTAAGTTGAAATTATTAAAAAATTAAATAAAATGTATAGTAAAAAGCAATAAAGTTACAAATAAACTATCTATAAAATAAAGCATATAAAGTATCATAACACAAAAAAAGTCAATAAATTGCTGAAAATGTAATAATACAGAAATTCAGTATAACATATTAAACACATAAGTATTCGCGACACAACAGGAACAAAAACAGCACTCCTACAGATCAGCAACACAAATATAAAGCAACATTTATAATAACAGTTCCAGTGTTTTCAATAACGTTCACTCACCAGCTTACTACTTCGTACTACGGACAAAGATCCAAAGCAATACTTTGCATAGACTCCAGCAGCTTACAGGACTCCTGACAGATTTCCCGGAAAATTCAGGCCGTTTCTAACTCGGCCGATTCCAACAATTTCACTCAGCCAGTTAACAACCGATTCCCTCCGACTTTGTGACTGCTAGTATCGAGAGCTATTCCAGCCAGAGGCGATGTCACAGAAAAAATTCCGAAACGGTTCATAAATTTTACCCTAATCGAGATATCGATAAGAGTCTAGCATTTTTCAAGAACCATCATTTTGTCGCCAAAATGGTTGCTTAGGTAAAGGGGTAATTGCTGAAGCTTTCATTGGAATTTGACAAAATATCTTTTTATGTCTCTCCTTCCTTATGATAGTAACGTAGCAGAAAAGCGTCATCGCCGGTTCCTAGCAATATTATAAATTTTAGTGTAAGTTAGTTTTTTCGTTTGAGTGTGTGTGTATCGAAACTTTTCTCTTTTTCTGTAAATCCTTCAATACCGATACAACAATTTTTGGATAAAATTTCCAACACTCATAAAAGGAAAGAATATAAAAACTAAAACCTTCCCCTCTAATAATCAAATGCTGGATTTATTCTAAGTATCAAAATATGCGTTGTAAGTAATCCAGTAGTATTATACCGATCATCCTTCTTTTGAATAATTGATCAATATACACATAATAATCTCAACGAAATGAAAATTTTACTATTTTAATTGTGCAATTTAATTTAAAAGAAATGTTTCCGCCTTAAACGAAACTTATGGTAAATACATATTCTTTAAAATACGTAAAGTAAAAATATTCCAATCGGTTTGTTGAAACCTTACGATGACTTTTTATTGTTTAAAATATTGCAGAATAATATTGTTTCATATCAATCAGAGATTTCAAAATTATCAAATATTTCTCTTCACTAGTAATGAAACAAATTTATAGTTAAGATATAAATTTAAACTATACATACTTTAAATTTAGCACATAAATTATTAGATTTATCATATTGAGTACCAATTTAAAATTCATTTATCCTTAATCAATTTTACATTTCCACATTTAAAATGTACACAATTTCAATTTTGCATCGATAAATTCCATTTAAAATACTATTGAATTTTTAAAACCATTTACCAGTCTGTTTTGTTTGATGAGTATAGAATTCATACAATTTAGAGAAGTTTTCTCAAAGCTGCTTCAGATTATTTGTTACAGCCTTTTTCAAGATGAAAATGTTGAAATTTGAGAACCAATCAGCTAATAAATATTCGGCGCCAGTTACCAAAAAGAAGTCCTAAAGTAGATAAAGTTACATTCTTTTTTCCAGTCATAATTCTTTTTTCAGTCCCACTGTCTAGGTCTGTTGAATGAAGAATTTATATTAATGTTATCGAATAACAAGTGTGACTCATGTATTTGGTAAGTGTCTGTCTGCAATAAATGAAAAATGGGAAGCCATATTTAGGCGGTCAGAGAATCGTCTGCTTTTTATTTTTGTTATCATGCTGCGGGAAAGAGATGGCAAAATAATGCGACTATTCCATTTCTACATTCGAATACGAAAACTTGTGGTTATTTGTTTTATATATTTTTTATTCAATAGAAATAATTTTTTTCTGATAGTTGGATTCATTAATCGAAGATATTGTTATTGATTTAGTTGTAGAGGCTTAAAGAGGGAGAGAGAGAAATATTAATTAAGCTTAGAATAGATATATTACTTATTTTTTAATGAAATGATAATCTAAAGAAATCATATTTTTGCGTCATCATATTCGCCAGAAGCATATCCTGTTTTGGAATTTTCATAAAATATAATCTTTTATACAGAATTACTACAACATGTTTATTATTTTAGGATTAGTATGACACAATGTGTTATTCCCCCCCCCCTCTTTTGAAGATAACTTTTATTTAATTACGATCTTCCATAAGTCTTGATTTCTACTCGATTGATTGGATTTATTAACTAGAGGCAACAAAGACTATTGGCGACGGAACTCCCAATTTTGAACCTCGGTCAAGAAACGAGGATGCTACCTAAGCTGGCACCACCTCTCCTAACTTACACACAACACCAACGACGGTATTTTGAGTTACAACAGATTAAACGTGTATCAGCCCCGGATACACGGTGGGTCTTTTGTGGCATGAAGGCTCGAACCTGCGACTGGAAGAAAACGGCCGGCCAAGATTTCGCTGCCATAACTACTAGACTATCACAGCCATGATATTTACACGAATTAATTCGCGTGTATTTTGAACTATTATATTCTATTAAATACTTATTTGATTAATTTTTCGAAGATTACTGAGAGGGATACCTTTCAAAGAATAATGAAGCAAGGAACTGTGTGGCGAAAAAAAAATGACAAATAATTACTTGATTACTGAAGTCTGAAAGATAATTTTAGTTAACTTACGGAATCTTTTATTTAATTAACCAAAAACGAGACAGTAGAAATTTTTATGAAACGAACAAATTAATATATACGCTATGGGTATTCAAATATTTTTTGTGCAGCCATCTGTATGTCTTAGCTTTCGTAATTCTGACACAATTGGTGTAAGTGATCAATAATTAACGTCGCGCTGAGAAGCTAAAAGAGGTCTATTGGCACGGATCTCGTAATTTTGAGCCTCGGTGAAGTAATGAAGAAGAAACTTGAGCTAACACTTCCCTCCCCAAAATTCCAAACCACTCTAACTGGAGGACTTGGAGCCTTGACCAGATATAATGTGCATCGGCCCCTACACAGATGTTCTTTCGTGACATCAGGCCATGAACTCACATGACCATTAGGGTATCGCAGCCATGACACGGTTCATAGTTCTTTTTCGCATTTTAATTAACATTAACATCTATTCCGAATGCTATGCTACGCACGTATAGAACATCGAAAAATAAAGCATAGAATGTTTTCTTCCGAGACTACTATGAGTGCATCATAACTCCAAAGGTGCCCCAGTGCCAGGGTCGGTTCTCTGGGAGGGGGTGGGTGGATGCTATGCATCGAGACCCCACGATTGAGGGGGCCCCAAAATGATCAAGAATTAAAATAATGTACTCTTGCACAGGAAAACTTGATAATATTCCTATCGTTATCAGTATGAGGTAAAGTTCAATTTATCGAAAACATTATTATAGTAGATCTATAAATTTTGACAATCTTCTCTGAAACAAATTCTTAGTGAAGGGAATGGTTAGTTTCTTTTTTATTTTTTATTTGGGGAGCTCCCGAGTATATAATCCCAACTAAACTTAACATTTTAATTAAGCATGTGTGCAGAACGCTCAAATGCCCTCGCTATATTAAGCATCGAAAAAGAAATTGCAAAAAAAAAAAATGTAATTGTTCTAAAGTAATTAATGTATTAGCAAAAACAAAATCACGCATTAAATAAACATACGATAGTAATACATGTTCGTTTTTGTAATTTTTTTTTACTTTACAAAACAATCAGGGCTCCAAATGATTTCGTGTAACCAGGCCCTTTTACGGAGAAGGTCGAATCTGCTCAGAGACTTCTATATCGTTAAATAAGAAGTTTCAATAGAAATGTACTGATGAGAATGAGATATAGGGATTCCCCAAGGACCAAAAGACAAAAACAATAGCATAAAATTTCACAACGAATAACGATTGGTATACATAGCATGACCCTTTATTTCCCCCTTTAAACGGGTCGTCTTCTAATTTCTTCGAAAATAATAAGAGTATTCAAGAAAACACACATGTCTTCATAGCTTTTATTGATTATTAAATAGAACATTTATGTTAGGGAAGAATAACATATAATCTTATTATTTTTCATAAGAACAAATTTGCGTTACCCTTTGACCTACAAATAAAACGGAATTTGATCCTCCAATCAATGACGATTTCCAGACATCATTGTATGTCATCGAGTTGAGCATATTTGGTGCTGAACCCAAATGAGAATGAAATTCTTGACAGGATTTCTATAAATTTACTGTGGTGATTTGAAACGGGCGATCACTCGCATTCTGCTTACTAACCTCTGGAATCGCATTGCTACAAGTTTGATATGAGAACCTCTTCTTGTGAAAGAGCCACGATGTGTTCAAAAGAGCTTTATTATTTAACAAGCGGTATTGTGAGTTGGAATGAGGAGATATGAGGATGTCACAGCAGTACTTCAAAGGTTAGAGCAACTTTAAGATGGTATCAGAGCGCATCTGTCAAGATCAGAACCCATTGTTAAAAGTCTAACGCTTAGAGTTCGAAAGATAAGTAGATAATAATAACTAATATGGTTCAGTTAAGAATCTAGTCAAGTAAACCACTTCACACGTTAAATTTATTTTGATGTTTGACTATCTAAAAATTTGAATGAAGTAGTTAAAGATGAAGGTTGATGTTTAATGAATAAATATGCCTCTTACTATCAACGAAGCGAAGTTATCACAAAATAGCATATCTTTAAAAACTGTGATTTAGAACTGTATTTTTGTTCGCGTACAATATTAGAGAAGAAAACTGTCACATCCTTTCTGTGGTTTTTATGTAAGCAATTTTCACATTTCCTAAGAATTATTTAAATCTGACTCGGGAAAGACATTTTACAGTAAAAATAAATAAAGTTTCTTTATATTATCCACAGTGCCAGCAATATAAAACCATGGTCAAAAGAGCAGCTTTAATTATTTGTACGATTTTGTTAGTCAACAACTTTCATCTGGAGATTCTTCCATGAATAGCTACTCCCTTAAAATTTCCAAATATTTAAAAATGTGGCTAAGCGATAGTTCAGTATCTGGGCAATTTGTACAGCCAATATATCCCCTTCCACCTTCATTATCAATCATTACAGCTCACAAATGAGGTGTTAATAATTGTCTTTGTTACAACCTTATCCTCCTCAGCCATTTTATCCGTCATCTCATTGCTTTCAAATCCCATAGGAATCCATTGTATAATACAAATCTTTCTCAAACTATCTAGAGTTCTTAAATGGGTATAAATTTCTTCAGACTAAGTAAAATAAAGTAAGCGGCCCTCCACGTTGGCTGGCCGCCACAACAGCATTTTAATCACCAGAAACTCTCAGACTATAATTTTAGGAGCCAGACTAGACTAAAGAATCAAAACCTAATTTTGACTGGTCAATGAAAAAAAAAATAGTTTGAGTGCCTCGTAGACAGCTACTAGTTAACCAGTAATGTTTAAAGTGATTACTCCAGCATCTGCTTTCCATTGTTGAAAATTACCATATTGTAATACCAGATGAAAACCATAATTGCCATTTGAAAGTGTTTCATAGTAAGTCACCAGTGAAGAGATGTATATATTTATTCTTAGAATATATGTCTCAAATGTCTTAATTCTCTTGACTAATGACTCTTGGAGCTGAAACACTTTCAAATGGCAGTTCTAGTGTTCATCTTGTATTACAAGATAGTAACTTTCAATAATGGAAAGCAGGTGCTGGAGTAATCGTTTCAAACAATACAGGTGAACTAAGACCAAAATACATTAACCAAAATGCATAAATAACTATTGTAGCTTCTATGTATCGTAACATTAGAAGGAAATTTTTTTGAATAAATAAGATTTGTCATGTTCTGCTTCATGGTCATACTAAATAGTGGAAGATCACCTGAATCTCTTTCATTCTCTGTCATCATAAAGGATCATTTGTAATATGTATTTATTCGTGTAACTTTTGGCTAAATTATTATAAATTTAATTGTGTTATACATGAATCTCTTGCTAATTGTCTCCAGAAAACATTCTTTCATAATCTTTTAATTGCTTGTGTGGAATAAATAACTCATACAATTTAGCAGCCCTAACCTGCACACTTTCCAAGTGTTATGTAGAAGATAGAGAAACATGTTCTCAAGTATAAGATGTGTATTCCATAATTAGTCTTGTTAATGTCACTTATGTGCTTCTAAATGTCTTTAAAAAGGCAACATAATCTGTTCTATATTTTGCCTTAATTATTTGGAAATTTTTTAATCACTTTGTCTGCGCAATTCTTGGTATGCTTGTTAAAACGTAAATCAGGATCGAGAATAACTCCTAAGTATCTGGGATTCTTTTTTCGTTGAATTTGATTTCGTTCAGTATAATTTTTAAAATTAAATGACCCTATTGGATTTCTGTCTGTAGAAAACATCAAAAGCTTGTTTCGGTTAATCTATTCCTTATCTTTAGATGTTGTTGTTCATTTCCGTAAATTTGTCAATATTGCACTTAAAAAAATTCACAGACTTCTGTTTGTGTGCCAAATGGTTATGTCGTCATCATAGCATGCAAAATTGGTGTCTATATCTAGGTTTCATCCAAAGTTGCCTTCATAGATTAGAAAAAGTAAAGGTATCAAAATGGAATCCTGAGAGACATCTTTTAAGACTCCCTTTACATTGAGTACACGTCGTTAAATCTCGCCCTAATCCGCCTGTTTCTCAAAAAATTACAATCCAGATCAGAACGTTTCTATCTACTATATTTAGGTATGGAATTTGAATTAACTTTTATCCTCAAACGTTATCAAAGCAGATTACATGTCAAGAAAAATTGTAGTGGGTTTCTTTGTTGGGTTTTTTCGTGAAAGCCTTCAATAAGTGTCTGACTTGCTAAAGTAGAACAACTGTTTTTTTCCTCTAAGCCGTCTGGTAAAAGTTTAAAATAATTCTTTTCTGAAGATATCTCGAGATCCTGGACGTCAAAACACGGTGCATCAGCTTCATCGATCGCAGTAATGCTTTTTGATCTATTTAAAAGTAACCGACTCATGGAAAAGAGTGTTTAAGCCCATGATTCGAGAAGCCCGTTTGGTCCGGAAAAGTACTTTATTTCCTTTCTACCACCTATCGGAAAAGTATTCCTTAATTTGCCACTTTAGGGTATGTGCTCTTGAGTGTACAGGCTGCCCGAGGGGTAAAAAAATGTTATGTATAAAACTTCCCAACATGAGAAAATTGCTTCTCAGTTTATATGCTCTGATATACATTCTGACCCCCCTCCCCACCTCTCAAAGCATGACAAGAAATTTCTGCCTTACCTTAAATGTACATTTAAGATAATGCAGAAATTATTTTTAAATGTACATTTAAGATAATGCAGAAAGTACATAAGGCTTATTTTGTGATAAAATGTGTAATTACTATTTAAAAAATTATTTGATTAACAAAGAAAGAATTCTATTAAAAGAATAATTTTTTGAGGACGCCTTTTATATGTTCCTTATTCCAATAGAAATTAGTAACAAAAAAAAATTCAATTTTAAGAATGTTGTATTTATTAAAAATGTAAAAGTCAAAAATATTTTAATTAGTTGAAAGGCTTAACAATTTCTTTGGAATGAATTTAAAAGCAGGGTAAATTATTTTAGGCAATTCAAGAAAACAGAAATTCATGCTCAAACTTTTAGTGAACATTATTAAAATATTTAACATTACACGAAAAAAATTAGAATCTGTGTTAATTAATTGAGTAGTACGCTAAAATATTAGCAAATAATATATGTATTATCATAACTATTAATAAAGGAGAAAAAAAACAAGAATAATTCAATTCTACATTCCTTCAATGTAATATCTTTTTATTATTACACTTGTTAATCTTCAATGCTTACAATATTTTAGAAATTTAAGGATAAAAAATTAAAATAATTCAGATTACATTAGATGATGTATATTGAAAAAATATGTATATATATTTTCCCCACTTAAAGTATTGCTGACCAAAATAAATTTCAGTTTTTATTAATGATTAATAGAGGGCAGCACGTACAAGTTATAAAAGGATATAACTTGAATGCAAAATTCTTAGGATTCAATTAAGGAATATTGAATAAGAAATGAAGCAACCCTAAATGGAAAAAAATAATTACCTTCCATTCTAACTTTCATCTTCAACTTAGAGTCCTCTCAGAATTATGAAATTACTATTTAAACATTCGATACTGCTTTCATTGCATTTTGTTTGTTCGTTTGTCAACCTGGACATAGTTAGTTGAATGTTTATTATTTAAAACTTTAACTGATATTTGTTAATAGGCATACTACAAAAAAAATTTCTATGCAAATGAATAAAATATAGAATAAATTGTAAGAATAGCTCAACGGAAGTTTTATAATATAACTTGGAGAGATTTCTAAGAATTCATCTCATGTTATTATACGAAATTATAAACGATTTTTAATCTTCATTATAAATTTAATAGAATATATATCTACTGTTGTTAATTATTATTATAAAAGTATCTCTTATAATAATAATAATTAAATTCATTGAATTTTAAATAAAATTCAAACAAGAATTTTTTAGAAAATACGAAAATTTCTATGCAAAAATGGATCTCTTATTTTAGTCATATATCTTGCTATACAAATTTTATACTTTTCAAAAAATCACGATATATGTAAGAATTAATAAGAATAACAATGATGACTCGAAGAATTTCTTAAAACTTTCCTAAAGTATCTAAATTTTGTTATAAGATTTTGTATCTTTATAATGAATATTCATCAATAGATGGCAGCACCAAAAATTGAAAGGGAAATGATCGTTTTTGTGAGTTTAGCAACGATAGAAGTATATAGTAAGAATTGTTTTTTCTTTCTCTCTCTTTATATTTATATATATATATACATAAACATATATGGCTATTGGAGAGATCGATCACTCGTTCAAAAGCTAAGATAGTTTCCGCATTCAATAAAATATTATGGGTTTTTTTTCTACCCACCAGAACAAAATGAATGCGAAATATACTTTCAATAATTATTTTTATGAATACACCAAATATAAAAATTAAGTATTTATACAAAAGCACTTGTGTGTAGACATTTGGAATGTATTGAATTCTTAAAACTGTAAAAATTTGAAAAACGTTCAATGATATTCCAAGGCAGTTGATTTTTTTTTTTTTTTTTTCATTAACTTTTCGCTTAGAAGCAACTCGAGATTTATTGGCGACGAACATCGTAATTTTGAGCCTTGGTCAAGAGACGTGGGCGACATCTTAGCTGAAATTTTCATGCAAAAACTTCCACACTGCATCAACGGGACTTGGACCCTTGATAGGTTTAACATGCATTAAATTCGCTACACGGTAGGTCTTTAGTAGCATCAGATCTCGAGCTCACGATTTGACGCAAGAAACGCCGGCTGCTATTTCGCGACTATGACCATTAGACTACCATAGCCCCAAAAGTTCTGTGGAAGATATTTGATTTGTATGAAGATTAATTTTTCTATTGTTATGAGTTGCGTATTTGATAGAGATGTCATCAGCTGAAATCCCTGCCTTCATAATTATTAATTTAAAGATAGAAAAAACATTGCAAAATATTTCTGTAACACATGGACACACACCGCACTCAAGCCTTATCTTCACTGTACCCCTCAGGGTTCACCTTTTACTCTAGACGTCCTTCGTGGCCGTGGTAGCCTAGTGGTATTGGTCACGGACTCGCGGCCGCCGATTTTCTTCAAATCGTGGGTTCGAGCCTCGATGTTACTAAAAATCCACCGTGTAGCGAGGGTTGATACACTATAAATCGGTCGATGCTCAAACTCCTCTCATTAGTGTGGTGTGGAATTTAGGACAGAGAAGTGGCAGTTCAGATGTCATCCTCGTCACTTGGCCGAGATTTGCAGTTATGAGGTCCGTCGCCAATAGCCGTCTTGCTGTTTCTAGTGCAACGTTAAAAAAAACCAAATCAAACCTGGTCGTTCCTCTATCTCATTAAAAATGACATCGATTGTAAAGTGGTAACGAGCTTAAAATTGTGTAAATCACCTAGTTTATCAGGGATAATTATAATTGGGAAGATATCTATAAAATGTGTAAATCCCCTAGTTTATGAGGGATAGTTATGATTGGGAAGAAATCTATAAAATGTGTATATCACCTAGTTTATCAGGGATAATTATGATTGGGAAGATATCTATAAAACTTTTCCGCGAATTTAAATTTTGTATATGGCTTTTTAATTGTTAAATGAATCGCAGGAATAACCTAGATTATACATAATGTGTTTGTAGGTGTAGTTTTATGTATACGTATATCCCTAGTGATAGAAAACTTGTATTTTATTTTAAACCGGGTGGTTAAAATTAAATACAAGTTTTATTATACAAGGTTCTAGCAAAACGTTTATGTTATTTGTGATCTAATTAATTTGTGCTAATCTATAACTAAACTGTGCAGAATTAAATAAATGTTAGCTTTTTATTCTGAAAAGTTAGCACTAAATATTTAAAATCTAATTATCATACTATCATCCTTTAATGTAGTATTCTTTAGTGCTGATATGATTAAGAAGATAGAAGTACTACTCAGGGTAAGGAAAGATAATATAAAGTCAAAAGTAACACACACACACAAAATATGTTTCTCTGCACATTAATGAAGATAATTTCAAAATATACCCATCTGGTTATAAATCTGTTAGTATAATTTTGTGGAAAAATTAAAAAAAAAAAAAAAAACATACACTCACCGCAAACGTATTTATATTGTTAAAACTTAAAGCACTTAAACAACAACAAAAACCTTAAAACAATGATTGATTGGTTGATTTTATGAGATATAAAGTAGCAAAAGCTATTATCCTCCAACCTAAAACACTGCCACTTAAAATAAGTGAAAATTTATAATATTTTTAAGTAAAACGTAAAACACTGTATCGATGTAAGGGCTTAAGTTTTCACTAAATATGTGTAAAAATGCATTCACACCACTCCAACTTGAAGACTGAGTCTCACCAAGTTTAATATATATCCAGTGACTGCGATTAGGAATTAGAAGTGGAAGGAAATTGACAACAACAAAAAACGGGGGGGGGGGGCGTTTTTAAACAAAACCAAACCAAACCTGGTCGCACACACAATTTAAAATTGTAGCCAACGAATGATAAGTTTTTGATGTTTTCTGAGTTAATTTGGACAGATAAATAAACGTTGACAGCTTATATTTTTAATGGGGGTTAGTTTTAATAATAGCTATTCTTAAAATTTTGATTAAAACTGTACAATATAACTTTCATCAAAGAAATAATATTATACGTACATTAGAATTCAACAGAATGAGTGAGTGAAGCGCAGAAGCCAGATGTGGCCATGTTGCACCGAACAAGGTAAGTGGGTGGGTGTAAAGTTGGTAAAGAGTAAAGCTGAGAGCTAGTCGTTTGAAAAAGGAATGGAAAAAAAGGAGGGTTGAAAATAGAAAAGGATTACTAAGATATCCCGGGGGTATATGACCCATATTTACCAAAGACAATAAACTTTTTTGAAAAGAAAATTTCTCTAGGGTGTTTCGAATTCATGATACCTGTACCTACCTAAAGCAGGCAAGCTCCCGTGGCCCCCTGACATAATCCCCATGGGCAGGGGCCTCTCGTACAAGAGATCCTTCTTGACTATTATCGATTGGTGCTACATGAAACTGGAGCGAATTTGTTAGTTTAATTGCATAATTAAGCTATTCATTTTTATTCCTGAAATGAGACAGATTCTATCCTTAACTTTGTTTACCAACCCCTAACCATGAGCGTAAGACGGCATAAAAAGAGCTCGAGTTATTGCATGAATCTGACTCATCTGCAAAAGAAATTGGAGCATTGTATCCAAACGATTAGCCACTCCATTGCTGCACCTTCCATTTTTGGCTTAGTGGTCATGGTCGTGAACTAGCGGCCAGCATCGGGTTTTTCGAATGGTGGGTTTAAGAAATAAATCCACCATTCATAAATCGAAGAACAAAACCCATGCAACTAAATACCCACCGTGTATCCAGGGCTGATGCACGTTAAATCTGTTGAGGTCCAAAGCCTTACCATTCGTGTGGTATGCAAGTTTGGAGAGGGAAGTGTAAGCTCAGATATTGTCCCCTTCACTTGACCTTGGTTCAAAATTATGAGGTCTGTCACCAGTAGCCCTCGTGTTCCTCAGTGCGCTGTTAATAAACAATCATACTTCACTTTTAGTGCGAAGCTTTGCGATGCAGTTAGCCGCAACGAATTTGCCTAACAATTGCATGGCGTTGCATTTTGTGTACATTTCAGCTAATAATTAGTTAGGTTTTTTTTTAAACTAAAGAAAAGAAAGGAAAGATAGTTAGGAGGGAATGGACAAGAAGGTTGATTCAAAAATTTGTTTATAATTTCTAGTTTCAGTTGGCTAAAATGAATAAAAACTATTTTTTCCCCATAAAATTGTGGAAGGTAGGTATTTTTCATACTTTAAGTATTCTAATTTTTTTTTATCCATCATTTACAACGTATTTATACTATTTCGTATTTTTTCCAGTTGATTAAAAAAAAAATGTAACAATTTCTGAAACACATATTATGTTCCATATGTTTTAAATTTTCTTTTAGTTTTTAAAAACTTGGAAGAAAAATTGTAAGTGAAATTACTTTTAAGATTCAATATATATATATCGCATTTGGGGAGGGTATTGATGGTCATTCTCTCTCGTTAACTTAAGGGTTCATTTATCTTAACTGATACTTTGAAAATCTTAATGTTTCAAGTTAATTAATGTTTTTCATACAATCGATCTTATCTCAAACATTCATTATCATGGGACATCAATTTTTGAATTAACAGTACAAAACATGCTAAAATAATAGTGGAGTTAAATGTTTCTGTTATGTGTTATGATTACCTACGATTAAAAAAATACAATCTTTAAAAGAGTAGTACTTAATAATCCCGTAAATAATTTTTTAAATTGCTTACATTACTGTTTAATGAATGATTGAAGATTTCTTTAACTTTATTAATTTAAAGATACAGTAAGAATTCTTGTAAGACTTTCGGATTACTTAGATGCTTAAAATTTAAATAATTTTAACAATACTTGAGTTATATAGTTCAATAGGCACTTAGACTATTAAGGCAGTCATGGTAGCCGAATAGTCATTGTCACGAATTTTGGGGAGATGTGAAAGTTAGAAGATTGTGGCGTTTCAGATGTCTGCTTTTTACAAAGTAAATTGAAAGTTCGTTAATTTTAAATTTTTGACACTTTTGAGAAACACAATTGTTTTTCGCAACGTACTCCGTGGTTTGATAACTATTGTTTATTAAAAACCTATTTAGAAGCTACCCGAGTGTTATTGGTGACAAGCCTCGCAATTTTGAGTCACAATTAAGTCACAAAGACAACATCTGATCAAACTCCATATTATCCTAACAATGAGCCTATGCGCATTAACCCTTTCACTACCGGAGGGAGAAAAAAGAAGTGCTTCTCTGGGCTCGCGGAGGGTCACGCTGTGCCCTGACGATTTTAGATATTAAGCCTAATTCGTGAAAAAAACTCCTCTAAAATCGTCTATTCATTAAAATAATTTGGTATTTACATATAATATTTAAAAATGAATTAAATTAAATAAATACGAAAAAAAAAAAGATTTAATCGAAAATTCTATGTTTTTTACATAAAACAATTACATAAAAATCATATATTTTAAGAAAATACAAAATATATTTACATTTGTTGCATAAATTTCATGGTGTAATGATGTAACATAACATGGAACATATAAATGTAAAAAAAAAAAAATCTTATTTTGCAGTATGATGTATTTATAAAAAAAATTTCAATGCTTAGTACAACGTCACATGTTTCACACACATATTTTGACGCTTCACGCAAGATTTTGTGCAAAGGGCACATTTTCTAGCCCTTTTTTTTACTTTAATGTCAATGTACAGATTTGGATTATTTTCGCTAACATTACTGTCAGATTCATTATTTCTCGGTATCAGATAAATACTTTCTTTTCGTCATGACTGTCGCTACAAATAAAAACCGACCGAATGATACGAACAGTTGAGAGCATCTGCTACCAAAAGCCCTAACCATCATAAAGGGCCATAAATTCTTCTTCGAACTGCTAAGAAGCGAGCAAGAAAGAAAAAAGCAAACCGAAAGCATGTGAGCCCTTTAAATCATGTCATTACATTTAAAGAGCCGCGCCATTTAAATGTAAAATCATTACAATTAAAGCACGTGTTGCGCCGTAACAATTACCCCTCTCCTGGTAGACAGAAGTGAAATTCAAGCCAATATCACCAAGGTCTACACTCCAAATTATCTACCTATATAGATTTCGCGGTATTGTAACGCCATATAATAACATTAAAAAAATCAAATAAAACGTTTTCATCAAGCGTATCTCTATTGATACGTTGGGCCGTAGAAGACACTCACGAAGGATATCAAATGTGATACGCTGGGCACAGGAGAGCAAACACGAGCGTATTGCCTGTGATACGCTGGGATTGAACGGGTTAAAGGTGCATGAGTCTCGCTACAATAAAGGACCTTTAGTAGATTCATTGTTTAACATCGGACTTCGAACAACACGATGTTGGTGTCCGGCTTCGTAATTTTGAGCCCCGGTCAAGTGACGAGGATTAGTTGGCAACCCACTTTCCAAGCTTTCAAAACTTGCCACTTGGGGGTTTTGATTCTGAACAGATTCAAAAACTTCAGCTCTAATACACTACGGATATTCGGGGAAATTAGGACACGAATACACATCTCAAAGGAAATATTGCTAGCTATGAGTTCTCGGGGTACAACCATTCATCAACAAGGACCACTTCGTTATTTTGAACCGTGGTGAAACGATGAAGATATATTGTAGATTCTGTTTCACTCTTACAATGAGACCACAATAGCCTGTTTAGTAATACAAGGAGTTGTAACCAACAGATAAGGATTTCGAATTTCATTGTTCTAAAGTTCATTATATAGTGGGCTATGCTCTTTCAATCTGTCAGGGCTCTTTGGCTTGGTGTATAAGTTCGGATAAACTTTGTAATGCTCAAATTCGTTCTTGTTTCTTAATCATGGCTCAGAATTAATTAATAAGTCAATTGAAAATAATTCTCATTTTGCTAATAGTGTAACAATTAATCTATGTCTAGTAATCAATCCAATCAGTTAGATCTAATAATTATATTAGACGTAATAATTAACAATCAATATCACCCTCCTAATTGCAACCTAATGCAATGTGAAGGCTTTGACGATTAGTTCAGTTTCACCATCAACTAAGTCTCAAAATGGTCTTTGGTGGAAAGGGACTGGTACCTTTAAGACGTACACCGCGTAATGTGAAATAAAAGATTAAAGTATTTAGACATTAATGATCCCACGATTGGAAAAAAAAAAACTATACACACACACACAGTGACACAATAATATAAACTCTCTTGTCTTACAATTTTCTGCATTTATTAAATTTCGTTATTTTAAAAATGTAGTTCAGTACCTAAATAAGAGATTAATGCGCACTCGATATTGTGTGTTTTGTTGAGAATAATTGATATTGTCCAATTAAGACAACAAGTATATTTTTAATGTTGCCACGAGATTAATAGTTAATTACCTATAAATTGATGTATAAAATTATTTGCCTTAATGGATACTACAATAAAAATGTGAATAAATTTACGAAATATTTTCATATTTACTGTCTACGTAATAAATAAATATATATGAAGAAATATGCATACATGAATATCTCCATAAGCAAAAGTAATGTTCTTAAATCTCTACTACCAATTTGGCTCCATAATGCTTTTTATCAAGAAAGCATTTAATCGCCAAATTGTGCTTGATTGATTATTTAATTTTACGAAACTAAAATAATATTTGTTGCATTTTACAGTAAGTTAGAATAAATCTATTTATATTAATAATTTATATTTCTTGGATATTTTTGAAATTGGGACTTTTTACTTAAATTATTTAGATTTATTGAATTAAAGAGGTCTTTAAAAACATAAGTATATCTTGCAAATAATTCTTACCTTATATATATATATATATATATATATATATATAATTGACTTGTAACATATTTCTTGTCAAGGAAAATACAATATATTACATTGTAGGCTGATTCTTAGAATAACGGTAATAAGTAAGCGAAAAATTAAAATAATTCTTTTAAAAATTTCAGCTTATTTTATTGCGGTAAATTTAACACTCAGGAAACGAAAGATTGCCGGTGATTTCTTTTAGTTTTAAAAAAGTGATATCTTCAGCTCGTTTCCAATAACGACTGATGAGAAATTACATTTCCGATAGGCTCTTTTTGTCAAGATCCTGAAAGGGAAAAAAAATACCTTTTGAGACTGAGAAATGGCAAATTCAATAATCTATAATTCAAATTAAAAATAAAAGATTCTGGCTTTTCTAGGAATCCTTTTCAAAATGCTAAGTACTCTAAGGGAGCATAATTATTCTAAAACAGTTTGAAAGATAACACTAATTGGAAAGAAAAATTCGAATTTTAAATGAAAAATAATCTAATTATAAAAGGGTTTTTTAAACGTAGAAATTGTTATTTTAAAAAGTACACTAATGCTAAAAGGCAAATACAATTTTTTGTAAGTAAATAGTACATTTTTAATTTTAAAAATGATAAGAGGAATTAAATTTCCTTCACTGTCTGTGTCGCAAAATTCATAGAAAAGGCTTTGAAACCGGCGTTTATTTAGAGGATAATTAACAGGATTAAGTGAAATTGAGCGAATAAAATTCTGTTTAAAAAGTACATAAACACACATTATTAGCATTTTATTTAAAAAACCAAAATAGCTGTAAGTAATTTTTACACAATTTAACTTGTTTTGTAATATTTATATATATTATTTAATATAATAATCTTCTTATATTTAAGCTAAGAATAGGACACTTAAATTATTGCAGACTTAATTTGAGTTGAAATACAATTTTTAATTGAGGTAATTAAACGTGATGAATAGTTATGTAATGGTTACGAGGAAACAAAAATATCTATTCCATAATTTTATTCACATTACACTTGATAGTGAAAACTCTGGCAATGTGCATATAAAATGAGAGTGGATACAATATTCTTATCTTTCAGAAAGTGGAAGCTAATAACTATTTTTCTATACTAGACATATATTATCTTATATAGTTGTGTTTCACTATCATGTTTATATACTTGTGTTTCGCTATCATATTTAATTAATTTCAATTACGGGAAAACTTCCAGCTTTGCTCTAGTGGCTCAGAATGGGGGGGGGGGGGGGGGGGGGGGGGGGGGGGGGGGGGGGGG
>BMAW01125748.1:12403-78852 GCA_019974015.1 Nephila pilipes | reverse complement strand
GCAGTGTGAAACACAGAGCATATAAACATGAGTAAGTGTAAACAAATATATAAGATAATATATGTCTAGTAGAAAAATAGTTAGTAGCTTCTTTCTGAAGATAAGAATATTGTATCCACTCTCTCATTTTATATACACGTACCAGGTTTTCACTATCAAGTGTAATGTGAATAAGATTATGGAATAGATCTGTTTCCTCATGGCTCATTACATAACTATTCATCACGTTTAATTACCTCAAATTAAAATTGTATTTCAACTCAAATTAAGTCTGCAATAGTAAGTGTCCTATTCTTGGCAAATATAAGAAGATTATTATATTAAATAATATATAAATATTACAAAACAAGTTGATCGTTAGCCAAAACACAGCTATTTTTGGTTTTAAATAAAATGCTAATATTGTTATGTACTTTTAAACAGATTTTATTCATCAATTTCTTAATCCTGTTAATTATCCCTCTAAATAAACGCCGGTTTCAAAGCCTTTTCTATGAATTTTAGCAATACATGGCAACTTATCATATTTAATTAATTTCAATTACGGGAAAACTTCCAGCTTTGCCCTCGTGGCTCTGTGTGGCCCCCCCCCCCCCCCCCCCCCAAATAAATCGGAATAATTTTAAAATACAGATAAAGAAAAACTATATTTTTGGTATTTGCAAAGGTTTTACATAGCTTCTTTCAACATCTTTTCATATATATACACTGTTACAAACCTCTTTCACCCATAGCTACAAATTGGTACTACTATTGCTTTTTTGGCGTACTTATGGCTAACCTTTGGCATTGGACGTGACATCAACGATTAATTACGAATAGTTATATAAAGTGCTAAGGATCAGAAGTTAGTATATGCAGATGTAGCCTAAATTTTAAACGCCAACAGCATTGAAAAACATTACTCTCATGTAGCAAATATACCGACACAACGTTCAAATGAGAAATTGAAAGGAATTTTCTCTGTAACTTCTACTCACTGAACTTGTCAAGTATAAGAAACAGATTAAAAATGTTATTTGTTTTAAAAACTGATTATTACAAACAACAAATTAACGAATGTTCATTAAACGCTATTCATTAGTTTATTCGCAATTAAATTTCAAATTTCTAGTTCGTAACAAAACTTATACTTTATAAAAGTCCTATAATCATGAAAGATTTTTAATTGGCATGGCATTAAATCGATATTTTCTTTCCTTTACAAATGATATTTTTTGAGAATTTCTTTTGGGAAAAGATTTTAAATCTTTTTTAAATCAAAACACATCAACACGTAATAAAAACATATTATATTCGTTCTATGTACTTTGTTGGAAATTTCGAACATTCAGTAAATTTTTTGAAAATTCATTTAGTCCCGTAGTACATTAAATTTCTTTCAATAAAATCGTTCTCTGTGTGATAATAACTGTTCCCTTAACTGTAATTTAAAAAGATTTGGTGAAAAATTAGCTCCATAGTTCGATTCCTGTTTTACAGTAATATTGGGAGGTAGTAACGAGCAAAAAGAGGCGAGCCTAATAGATGACAGTACTAGACAATCCTTGGAATACCTGGTCTTAGGATATAAAACTGTAAATTCTTTATCTACATGGAAAATAAAAATATACAATAGAATGGACTCTAACTAGGTCTCAAGAGGATAGGGAACTATGTAATATCATACCAACATGTCATGGGTTACATAAAAAGCGATTATTGAAAGAAAAATTTAAAAAAGGTTTATATAATGTGGAATCAGTTCAGTTTAGTTCAGTAAATAATTTTAGTTCGTGGTAATATGGTCGCGGGTTCGCGTTCGTGGTTCCGAGCCATGTTGCCACAAAATATCCGCCGTGTATCCGTGGCTAATGCACGTTAAATATGTCGAGGCCCGAAGTCCTCTTGTTTGCGTCGTGCAGAAGTTAGAATAGTTAGCTGCCAGCTCAGGTGTTATCCTCATCTCTTGACCGAGGTTCAAAATGATGAGATCCGTAACTGATAGCCCTCTGCTTCTTATGCGACGTTCATAAATTAAATTATCAACTGATAATATAAAAAAAGGGTTTTCCTACATAGTGTTTTTAGAGAACGTTTTTCATTCAAAGAAGCTAATGAAAACAACATTTTAATTTTTATCTTTACTAAATTCCATATTAGTTGATCTTGCTTCAATTCGATGCTTTTTAACTGACTATATTACAGTCATGATTTATTTCATCGAATTAATCGATATTAAAGTTTCTGCGAAACAAAAATTTGAATGCGAAAAAAAAAAAAAAAAAGATGAAATCCGACTAAATCAGCAAAATGTTTTATAACTCTTCATTCTCTTTTAAGTTATGTATACATGTGCACATGTATAAATACTTTAAATGCTATTAATTATTATGCTAAAGTTATTTGTCTTATCATAAGCACTGTTTATGTATACAAAATAAAGTTTAATTTAAATCATTCTATAACAAAAAAGAATCCCAAGTACTCACAGTTTTTATCACGAATTATTGACTGATTAATTGGTTTTATTAACGTCGCACGAGAAGCAGAGGACTATCGGTGACGGACCTCATCATTTCGAATATCGGTCAAGAGATGAGGATAACACTTGAGCTGGCAGCTAACTATTCTAACTTCTGCACGACGCAAACAAGAGGACTTTGAGCCTTGACATACTTAACGTGAAGTAGCCTCGGTTTAGTTTAGTTTTTATTAACGTCGCACTAGAAGCAACACGAGGGCTATTGGTGACGGACCTCATAATTTTGAACCACGGTCAAGTGACGAGGACGACACCTGAGCTGGCACCCCCCTCTCCTAACATCCACACCACGCCAACGGGAGGACTTTGGGCCCCGAACAGATTTAACGTGCATCAGCCCCGGATACACGGCGGGTCTTTGGCGGCCAAGGATCGAACCCACGACTGAACGAAAACTGCCAGCTGCGAGTCCACGACCTTGACCACTAGGCTACCGCGGCCCTGAAGTAGCCTCGGATATACAGCAGATATTTTGTGGCAACAGGGCTCAGATCCACGAACGCGAACCTGCCACACTATATAAACCTTTTTTAAATTTTTCTTTCAATAATCGCTTTTTATGTAACCCATGACATGTTGGTATGATATTACATATTTCTCTATCCTCTTGAGACCTAGAGTCCATTCTATTGTATATTTTTATTTCCCATGTAGAGAAAGAATTTACATTTTTATATCCTGAGACCAGGTATTCCAAGGATAGTGTAGTACTGTCATCTATTTAGCAAAACTTGAAATTATTTGGCAGGATTCTTGTTCCACAAGCATTTAAAAATGGCGAAAAATTAGAAAGCAACTATTAAATGTATATCAGCAGTTTAAATTTAGTTTTATTAGACTTTTACATATTTTTGTTTGAATTAAAAATAGCTAATATACAAATTTAATGAAATTAAGTCGTATATTTAATCAGTAAAACATGTTTTTACTAGACTAAGACCCAATGTCCATTATAGGGGACTGGCCTGAAAATTGTGTGTTTTTTTCAATTTAAAAGAAAAAAAATCTGTGTATACTGTTTTGTATTACTTTTTAGGTGATTTATGTCAAATTTGGGGAAACTTGCTCGAAGAATATGGTCTTGGGTCCTAAGAGAATATTAGAGTACAGCCGTTCACGATTTTAAGCTTCTTTCTTCCGTTCGCATTTGAATCTTTGATAAAGTGAAACTTTTTTCAATATTCTTTATTAAGATATATTTTTTTAATTGTTTAAAGTTGTTACAAAAAAATAAAATTATGCTATTGGCAAAACCAGATCAAATTTTTGTTTTTTAGAAAATTTACTGGCAACGGACATGAAAATAGAACTAAGTTTGGCTCCAAGAGGTAAAGACGAACGTTGAAAAAGTGGTGCTTGTGAAAATTGTATACATGATTTATGTTTGAAAAGATGTGCGCAAATAAATGTGATGTCCTGAAAACAAGTCATCTTAATTAATAGTCTGCAATACAGTACAATGTATTCTAATTTTATTTGTTAATGTGACCGTAGATAAGATTACCTAACCAGGGATCCTCAACCTTTTTTTCAAGGTAGATTTACAGGTAGGTACAATTAATAAAACACATAATATGTACAATTGTATTTCAAAAAATATAATTTTAAGTTGCCAAATTTATTGATTGTTTTCTTATGTAAAATAAATAGTTACTAAATTATACAGACAAAAGTTTACAAATTTTTTGGTTTATAATTCATTAGTATACAAATTCATAATGAAAATATACTTCGTTAAAATCAATGTGATCTTTGACATTGCATTTCATTAGCAATAGCTTCATAATTTGGAGAGTATGATTATATTTCTGAATGTACTTACTCACAAGTTCTTCTACAATTTGAGATCTATAGTTTCCTTTTATGATATTTATTTTTGAAAATAATGATTCACACAAGTATGTGGAACTAAAAAACGAATTTTTCTTGTATCTTGTCTAAATCTTTTCAAAGAATAGAAATTTGCTTCTGTCAACTGCATTCCAGCTCAAAACTGATACATAGGAAATTAGGACAATATCATTTTGAAGATCCGAATTTGTTAGCTCTAGTTTTTCTGTTAATGCTCGAATAAATTCTGTGGAGTTGGGGGTAGCTGTGTGGTCACATGACCACGAAATCGTGACCAGTGTTGTTTCCTTCAAATTGTGCTTTCGAGTCATGATTCCATTTCCAGCTGGACATAAGCACTTGAAATCGGCCGATGCTCAAAATCCTCACAATAACGCGGTGGTGAAGTTTGGAGTGTGGAATAGGTGTCTTCGTCACTGAGCCATGGCTCAAGTTATGAGGTTCTTTGAAGTCAATAGTCTTCATGTTGTTTCTCATTACGATGCTCATAAAACTATCAAATAGTGAATTAATTCTGCAATGGGTGCATCTATTTCGGTTATATTTATTTACATGACAAGTAAAAAGATTGATGAAAAAGATGATCCTTGGCTCCATAATATTAAAATGTTGAAATTGTTTTTCAATTTGGTCTTGAAGTAACTGGTCTGGTAACTGAAATTGGTCAAAGATGATAATAAATAAGGATAAGTTAATTTCAGCTTGGCTTATCATTTTTTTTCCATACTTGGACAATGTACATAGGATTTCTTATCTAAATATGATATCCGTAAATCAGCTCATCTTTGAAAGACTTAACATACTTATCCTTAAAGTTATAAATCTTTCTTTTTCCAGCAGCTTAAAGTTTAAACAATTCAATTTCTCAGTTACATATGTGGGAAACCTAAATCTCGAAACCAGAGAAAATCTGATCAGTTCAGAAAAATTCATGTCGCGTCCGAAGGGCAGTAATCGAACACATAAAATTTCCTAATTGAATGATACAGTGTTGTAATATTAAGGTTTGAAAGGATTTATCTCTCTTTTAGAAAGCAATACATCCATTAATATTATCAGTCATTGATAGTGACCCATCAGTGGATATTGCCTACAGCTTGTGCAGAAATATATGTGTGGCGATGCACTTCTACCCGACTCTTGTGCCATAACTCAGTCAAATATAACTAACTCTAAAAGTCAATAACCTACGCAAGGACACACTAGTCAAATCTCACGTTTATTTATTATTTTTGTAATATAATGACTGAGGGATATTTACTCTCCTTGGTGACTCCTTAGATTGATTCACCTATTCAACTAATACCAAGCTAATACTCTCTTACCAAAATCTCTCCTGTAGAGGCTGACTTGATTCCTCGAATATTTTGTGGCCGCTATGACCCGTAACGACTCTTGATATCGTCTATCGCTTATAAGGCATACGATCAGTGCTAATCCCACTCGGCCTCTATTGTCTACATTTCCCTTTGCTTATATACTCTTCTATCTAGCTCACTTCACTTTATTTCTACCAGCCTCTAATTAGAATAATCACGTTTCATTTTGGTTGGGAAGAAATTGTTTGTTTCGTGCAATCAGTCTCAATTAAAGTCTCCAAGGTTAGCGAAGAGAAAATCGCGGATAGCCCAACGTCACATGTCTATCGGCTTTGAATTTGCTGTCAAAATATTTTGTAGATGCCTTGATCTCTAGTTCTCGTCCTTTAATGGGTAATACTTTCACTACGCATTCTTTTACAGTAAATTATTAAATACTGTTCATACCACAACTCTGCGGTGTCTGATATATCTGTAGACTCTTCAAAGTGTATTCAAAATCAGTTACTTAGTATGCTTTAACTGAGTTTGCACGGTTTTTTTTTTTTTTAAATGGCATGTATTCTTAATTAACGGTGTTGTCTGAAAACTGCAAGACAACACCATATTGGAGACATAAACTCGTGTTTATTAGTTTATTAGAGAATGCACATAAGCAATCAGTAATAGCAACAACAAAAAAAAAACACGTTTCTTTTCACACTCTGGAAACGATGGTCTTTGAGATGACGTGAGAAACTTTGAAAGAAGCAATAACAGCATTTTTACATTTTACCACAGACTTAGTGAAAACATAGCACTGGAGCCACATACTCTAAAAATACGAGATAACTAGAAATAAATACAGTAAGGCATTTAAGGGAATACCAATTATTAAATGGGACTTAACTTTCGTAGATGGGGCACCATAATACGTAACTAATAATTACATTCTGTGTATGATGCTTCTACGAACAGTTGCATACAGTACAGTAGCATAAAGAGGCATTAAAAATTTTGAGAATGAGAGTATATTTGACATTTTTAAATTTTTAACAAATAACCGGGATAAAACAAACACTGGCTGGGACATGGTAACCATCTACTTCTCGTTCTCGCCATTGATGCTTGTCTATTCTAGTCTACTTGAATGGTTTCTCCACAAGATACGTTTCAAGAACTGTCTTGTTTTAGTACGATTATTCGTGAAAGATCACTATTATACGATTATTTTCAAAAGCTTCAATTTTAGGACGTTCTTTTAATAATTTACTCATACTTTCTAGGGAGTAATTCACTTTAACACCATTCATTTGTTAAAACTAAGTTCCTTATTGCGTAGAATCACAATCACAGTATTAGTGGAATTCGATACATCTTTCGTGCGGATCAACTAACTAAATCTGACTTTCAGAGGGCCTTTATACGCATACCAGCAAACAAAAACGCAATTATTGCAAATTTTATCACCTGCGCTAAACAATCACAAAATTTACACATTTTCTGATATTTTGAATCACCTCTGAGAATATTTTAATTGGTTTGAATAAATTCAACTATTACTTATAAAATTCATATTAATTCTTGAAATACCCAGGAACAATATGTCATACATTAGCTTATTGTGAACCCTTTCTATTTTTTTGTTGGTCCTCGTTCTTTGTTTTTACAAATGTTATGCATTTTATAAGACAGTGTAATGTATTTTTGTTTTGGTTATGCTAATATTTTAAATAGGAGTTGTTTTTGCCAGTTAATAGTATGTGTGATAGTGGCCGCGGTATCCTGGTGGTGATTGTCGGAGCTCGTAGCCAATGTTTCATTAGTCGAGTCGTGGGTTCGAATCCTGATACCACTAATGATCCACCGTGTAGTCGGGGCTGATGCACATTAAATCTGTCCAGGTTTAAAGGCCTCTCGTTGGTGTGGTGTGGAAACCTGGAAAGGGAGATGACAACACAGGTGCCAGCCTCATTATTTGACCGGTATTCGAAATTTTGGAGGTCCGTCGCCAATAGAGTCATGTTGGTTCTTAGTGCGACATTGATGAGCAATCACATTACGGCAGGTGTAATATCAGTGCTAGGTCTACTTTTTGGCCATACTTTAAAAGTGAAATTGATGTAGTATTGTTTACAATAAGGAAATAATATGCAAAAAAGAACAAATTTTCAAAGAAAAAAGAAAAGAAAAGGAAACATTATGACTGGAAAAATATGATGAGTAGTTATTTAACATTAGAAACAAATATTCAAATCAGAACCAGTTTCAGTCAGCTTGTATCTTTTTTTTTGTATTACGGGACTATTTATTTTTCTAGAAAAGCATTCCTTCTTCTCCCGCTTCAACATTCTGCTTCTTATGATTCAAATTTTTTTGAAATCCCAACATTCAAATAAATTAATTGTTTAGAGAAAAGTGTCTTTCATGGTGTTTCGATTATTTTGATGATTTGATTTCAATTTTAAAAACGAATTTAGAATGCTTTTTTTTCGCCCAGGAAAAAAAAAAATGGCACTTTAGACTTGTAGTTCCTCTATTAAAAATGCTCTTTTGGATTTTAAATCCTGAACGGGACTAAACCCTAGTTGTCAAACAATTTATTATATGTTAATATATGTGACTAGAAATTCTATAAAAATGATACATCAAATTTTCATTCATAAATGGCAGTTAAATATACATTAAAATTTCTTTATGAATATTATAATATTGTTTGTTATTATATTTTAAGATTATTACATAATTACATAATAATTAGTATAATACTGTAATTATTTTAGAGTTGTGAATTTAAAAAACAAATTATACATGACATAAACACATATAGAAAAAATTTAAATTTCTTGAAGATTGTTCTCAAAAATTAAGGATTTTTACACTCTGTACTCTGTCTTTCTCCTTAATTAATATATGAAGTTTTGTATAAATCAGCAATAACTAAAAGATGTTTGACACAGGAGGAATTGAACATTTATTTCATTTTTGGAAGCTATAAATTACGTGTCTGTTCAGTAGATTGCTATATTGTATTGTAAGTCACGTTGCACTTCCATACTAAATAAAACATTAAAACCACTTTAATTATTTATATATGGAATTTTTTGATATTTTATTATATATTTTTAATACTTTCTCTCTCTCTCTCTCTCTCTCTCTCACACACACACACACACACGCACACACACACACACACACACACACACACACATATATATATATATATATATGTACGATGCATATATTTTTATTATTAACTGTTTATATATTTTTATTTATTAATTCTTAACTTAATGTTATCATATGCTTTCATAAGAAATAAGTCTATTCCAAATACAAGAGAGCTTGTATTTCACTGATATATTAATAATGTAAGAAAATGGCGAGAAAAGAAATAGATATATGTACCCAGTCTAACATTTAATATAACTTGCGTCATTTATAAGGATTTAATCATACTAACCAAAACATCATTCTTTTATAGCAAACGATTCTGAATTCCAAAAAAATTGGTCTTGTAAAGAAACCTTACAACTCTTGATACATGGACGATTTAATAGAAGCAGTAATCGATATAATGGCGAAGCAATTGTGGGTAAATAGAACGTAAAAAAACTCAAAATTCTCGAAAAAATTTGGAACATTTCCAGGCATTAGTAGACAAAGTATTGCAAAACAAACTTTTGGATTTCTTTTTTATCTGATGAATTTTCAAAACGGTTTTTAGAAACATTCTTTTATCTCTCTTGAACAAAATAAATTCCATTAACTCGATAGTTTATTTAAGGTAAATGATGCATTAATTGGGTTTACTCACGAGGCGAAACTAGTTTATCCTAAATATCCAGATTTTCCCTAAAGACTAAGTTTGAGTGAAAATAATATTTAATTTTCCAGTTCAGAAGTATTCTCAAACAAAGTTTTGAATCCTTCATGAATTATACATCCATAGTTGTAATACGTCCTTCAAGATTTTATTCCTTTTTTTACTGAATTATTTACGTGAAAAAAATGTTTAAATGTGCTTTTCCAAATCGGATATAAACAAAAATGCTTAAAAAGCATAAAATATCGTCGTATCATTCACAGTTGAAAAGACGGTGACATAAATGTAATATCATCAGAAAAAGCTTCATAAACTCTAGTTTTAATGTTATTTTTATCCATTATTATACAAATATTTCCATTTATTGAAAATAACAGCATATGTAGGTGTATTATTCTATATTTTAATATATTTAAATTGTTTGAAAGCATTTACAAATGTTTTTCAATTAATCTCCTGAAATTATGAAGAACACATTCAACCTTTGTCTAAGTTACGTTTGTCTTTGCCTAATATCAAAGAAACTAGTATAAAATTAGAACACATTTTACAGAAGGGAAATGATTCCTGTTTTCTATAAATTTGTGACGTTGTAACACCAAGATTCCTTTATAGTATAATATTGATAAACATTAAAAACATTCCAAAATTACTTCGGAACATTTCTAATTTTAAGAATACCGAGAAATACTGTAATGCAATAATTCTCTTAAACACTCTCAGCTTAAAATGAATTCAACATCGCAGTTTCAATGACGAAATATGGAACCCATTTACACCAGAAAAAATGAATTGGCTCATTCAGAAATGAGTAGTATAAAATTCAATTTTATCAAAAAGACAGATAAGTCAGAATACAATATTAATGTTCGATGTTTATATTCTAAAAAAGTGATCCGATTTTGGATCATATTCTTTAATATTCTCCAAAGATAGCCTTAAGCGAAATTTAAGCCTAGTTTTAGAATGGAACAAATTAGTATGGTTAGATTCAAAGTTTATTCAAATATATTTATATATCATTGGGAAAATTCAATTTCTGTTTTAATTTTTTCACATTTCTTAAAACTATGTGTTGATTATTTAAATAGAAGTCGTTCAAAAATTCACATAGTTGACTGATTAAAACTTTTTAAATAAAAAATCTAATTCAGTGCTGAATAAATAAATGTTTCCCTTGTAAGTTTTATCATTTTAATGCTTATATATTTCTCTTTTAAGTTTTATTATCAACAATACATTTCAAGAAAACGACTCATATTTTATATTTAATTGAAACATATGACTCGTACAATTTTTCTATGCCGTTCATAATATTTTTGTTGGACTCATGGAAATATACTAAGTATAAAATCGAGAATAAAGAATTCATTTTTAAAGGCAAAAACGTTAAAATAGAAACTTATTATATTTATAGATAGACTATTTAGAAAGTCTTTTCATGCAAAAAAAAAAGTTTAAAAAACTCAGCTTCTGAAGATAAAATGTAATCATTTGGAATAAAATAAAAACGAAAAATTTCTTAGAGGAAAAGAGAAAGACTGAGGGAACAAGTTTTTTTTTAAAGAAATGTTCTTAAAATTGCTTTCTTTGGCGCATGGAGATTACAAAACAGAAATCTTCATAAATTTCTTATTTCAATAATGTCAAATTTAGTATGATTTATTTTATTTTGAATTATAGTACTTTTCAGTGAATTTGTTTATTCTATATATATATATATATATATAAAGAATTTTATTACCAAGTGAAATTAATGGAATGCGCAAGTAAATACTTATATCAACATTCTTCTACAAAAAGAATAGTTTTGTAGGAGAACGAAAGATTAAACCTTTTGTGCGGGATATTAAATTTGAAGTATCTTAATTGATAGTGTGGAAAATGTTATGAAATAATAATATATTTGACATTACAAATAAAGATAAATAATTAAGCAATGTAAAATAATAATGAAAGTTAATAAAAGTAATAAATTATGTAAACTAATTCTTAAGTTAAATTTCATCAGATACAATGCTAGTTGCTTTATGTGAATTAATTTAAACACAAGAATATAAAATTTAAAATTTAAGGTATTAATTTTGTAAAAAAAAATTATTATGACATTTACATTACATTACAGAGATGCATTAGATATTAGAATTTATGGTGTTTATTTACTTAATTTTTCTCGTGTATTTTTTGAATTTATTCTTTCTTTTCAAAAATTTATCCCTTTTTTCGTGTGTATCAGTTTGTGAGTGCATCAGTTTGTCTCAAATCTTTTCATCAATTTTTCCCTCATTTCCCAATAAGCTAGAACCTTGCAATTTTTCACACGAATTCAGTTTGGATAACAATATAATATCATTTTAAATTGGAAAGCAACACATAAAGAATTTGCTACAAAGTTTTGAAAATAAAGACCAAAAAGGTGGAAAATAATGTACATAAATGTATTAAAAACACAATACTTTTATGTGACAAAAGAGTAAAAAATTTAAAAAGTAAAAACATAATTTTTTTCGTTGACCAGTTATAGAATTTAAATGAAAATGTACTGAAAATGACAGTTTATCAACAACGTAAATAAAAAAAAATGTAAAGATGCTTCAATCAAGCTGAAAATTTTTGACTAAAAAATGAAGTGTTATGCGCACTTTAACTGCCTAACTATTTAATTTATGATGGCACGCATGACCAGTTTTCAGTCAAAAAATTTCAGATTAATTGTAAACCTTTATTTTATTTATTTTTTTTTTATTTTTGATGAGATAAACTGTCATTTTCAGTAAATTCTCCTTTAATATCTTACTGGCAGAAGAAAAAGATTTTTTTTAATTCTTTTGCTACATAGTATTTTTTTTCTAAGTATTTTTGCATGTATTATTTATATGACTGAAATACAATTGTAAATGTTTCATTTAAATCAATTCTTAATCAAAAAATCAACTGTAGAAAAAAATACCAAAGTATCTTATATTAAAGTTCTATTAGGATAAATTTTAAAAAATTTCAAATCAATTTGTTACTCTAATGTTTACAAATTCGGTTTCCTCTCTCCCCCCATCCCCCGGAATCTGATTTTTAAAAATTTCAACCAGCTTTTTCAACGCTTATTGCTCTTTCGAGTATTTTAGTCTGTTCTAGGACATTTTAATTTTAAAAATTATTTTAAATTGATAAGGCACAAAACAAAATGATGCACTGTAATTATATCGCTATAAATGCATTTTTGTTCCTTCAGCCTCAAAACAACTACCATGAAGAAATTCAAAACTGTTCGATTTGGAGTAACTTCTCATATAATGTGTGGAACTATATTAAAGTACATTACAATTTAAATGATTAAAAGTCAAGAAATAGCTATGTTATATCAAAGTAAACAACAAATTATCACACAAAAACTTTATTATAAAAAGAATTTCTTATCGTAAATTATAGTTACAGTGGGTTTGGTGAGCTAAGATAAAAGACTTTAAGTTTTTAATTTCAACAGCATATGTTATTTTCCCTTTTGAAACTAAACTCTATTGTTTAATTTTATTGTACACGATTGATAAAAATAAAAGAAATTACGAAAAATTTTATAACAGATTTTAAGAAATATCTAATAAAAATGTTACGACGATGTTAGAAATGTTGTGTTCGTAAACTGAACGGTTTTTAACAACTAAGGTCACATACACAACAACTTAGAATATGTTCTTACCAATACGGAAACAGAATCGACAGCTGCATATGACTAAGTTATTCAAGAAAAACTGATGGAGAAAAATCTATGAAATTAAACATGAAGAATTTTAAAAAAGGAAATAAATTGCTTAAGACTTTTTTTTTTGATAAATTAATTGCTCATTTATGATTCTCTCATTAATCTTAATTTTACTATTCATTTATAACAATGATTTTCATGAAACTCAATTATTATATTTCAGAACAAAAGTTTCTTTATGTTAATTGCTCGATAATAGTAATTTCATAGTATAAATTTAAATTTTCAGAATTTTTTTTTATTCTTGTTCTAAAAATTAAGGTCATCTGTATGTTTTTTACTTAAAAATGAGCCATAATCTATAAAGTAAATCTCTTATATAATTAAGTTATCAAAAGTTAATATGATTTTGAAAAACTTCACGGAAACTCTTTTTGAAATTTCAGAATATTCTTTGAGACAATTGGTGAAAAGACTATTTTTTGCATTCGTTTGCATGCAGACGAAAACTTTGTTTAATTTTAAAAGTCAATACTATTTTTAACAATAGACCACTAAATTAAATTGCTTATAATCTGAAAGAAATTAAAAGAAATAACTTCAGAAACATTTTTAACATTACAAAGCGAATCATAAAAAGAAAGACGATGGATAAAAATGTATGATAGGAATTCTTTCCGATGATAACGAGTATAGCTTATTTAAGAATTTTTCTTTAGTTCGAAATGATATTTTTTTCCATCCTTGTTGTTAAATTTATTCTTAAGATCCTCTATATACAAATACCTCTATTTTTCTCATTATCAAAAATTTAAAGAATATATCATATTAGATATGACTTTTCAATTTTATGAGTATTTTTAAATTCTAAAAATAATCTGCACCTTTCAACTTTATTTTTAAAGCTATTATACATTTTAGGGTTAGATAGATTTAAATACCCGCCCCCTCCCTTTTTTCTTTACTAGAACGAAAAATTCAAGAAAAAATTATGTTCTAAAACATTCTAAAAGTGCATCATTCTCAAAAATTTCGAACGTGTTTTCTGATGAAATACATTTAGAAATTTTCAATCTCTTCGATTCGTAAATTTTATTCATCACCTTCTCATTATTAAAATTAAAGCCATACTTAAGGTCACACGCATGCGAATATTTTGTCTTGTTTTTTTTTTCTAAACCAAAAGGCGGCGAAGAAGTCAAAAGAAAAACACCTCATATTATTAATAAGTAGAGCAGCGTCGACGTCGCTGCAGCAGCAACAGCGGAAACTGGCGATCCGTCACGGCATTTTATATCCCCTCGTATCGACCCGACACCACATGGAAGGGGGGGGGGGAGGAGATCAAAATAAATAGAAAAAATGAGGAATATTTTCTCGCGTTATCGATGTTGGAATTTCTAGGGAGCGAGGGAGGGAAAGGGAGAGATCGGGTACTGCGCCCAGATGGGAAGGGATGAATTCTAAATCCCTTCTTTTTGAAAGCGCGCTGAAACCCGGCCCCGGCCCTGATAGGCCAAGAAAAATCTTCCACCGAATCGAACCAAGGGACCGATCACAAATAGGGAAGCGGGGAAAATAACCATCGCAGAAGACCCGTGATGTAATGGAATTTCATGGGTGAATGGGTGAGATGGGTTTTTAACTCGTGTTTCATTGTAATAGGAACTAGGATCAAATAAGTGTTAAACGCGTCTGGATCTTTTTAAGAAATTGTTAAAGTTCGTTCCATAGTTTAGATGGAAAGGTTGATACGAAATTTAAAAAAAAATATTTCTTGTGTTCATGAGTCTTCTTCTGTGGTACGTAATTTATTTGAATTACAAATTAAGGATTAAAATTATAATAAAAATGGATATTATTTAAAATTATGTTGGTATTGTTAGAATATACGAGGATATTTCAAAAATAATCCACGTTATTAACGCAAAATGGGGAAATAAGAAATGTATAATGGGAAATAAGAAAAAGGTAAAATTCAATAAGTAATGTCCAGTGATCACCGGTATAAACACGCATTACTCCATTTCAAAGTATGAAAAATAAGAATGTGTAATGAGAAATAAGAATGAGGTAAAACTCATGAAAGAAATGTCCTTTGACCGACATGACTTTTCCAGATGCTGAGACCATCTTCAATTTCTTTAGCATGGATTCAAGAAAAATAACCCATTGTTTTGATTGTTGTTTGGGTTCCCGATGTATAATGATGAATCCAGGTCTCGTAGGTGGTGAAAACTTGACGCAATAGCAGAGAAATTCTGATCCGATAGCAAATGGCTGTAAAATCAAAACTGTATATATATATTCTGTTCTCTCCTTATATTTTTTTAATTTTCATTCTTAATAAAAGTTTTTTTAAATGTTTTTCTTTGTGAATAAATATATTTTTTCCAACTAGATGATGACACATTTTCCATTTAGTTTTCGGTCTATTTTTCCTCTTTTAAAATGTTAATTATTAGTTATTTTTTGTTTTTTTTTAAAAAAAAATTGGTAATTATTGTTTTTTAAATATCTTTTCATTAATTTTTTGTTAAATAATTTTAATCAAATAAAATTTTTCCAGTTTATTTAAATCTGTCAAGTTATTGGTATGGTTTCAGTTAAATCAATCAATCAGTTTCTACTTTGGCAGTGAATTCCTTCATGGAGTAGAGTAAGGGAAGAGAGAGCATACCTATATATGAAATTAATGTAGTGTTTTATATGCTTTAAAATTTTATTAATAGTAATGCTTATTTCATCATTTTTCAAATTGCTTAAGGTCTTATATGACTAGATAGCTAATTTGTTACTGCCTTTGTTTTTACAGTCTTTGAAAAGTTTTAAAAATATTTTTGATGATGTGTCGTTCGTAATTTTTTAAATATTACATTTTGTCTTAGAGTGCTTAGTTTTTTTTTCTTTTAAATTTTTTTGTTTAGTTAATATTTCTCTTTGATTTAAATTTTTAATTGTTTTTGCAATGTATTAGAATTATTTATGCTACATATAATTTGGTTGTTTGCAGTTAAATTGAAGTTGCTTACCATGTTTAACTTCTTGTTTTCTATGATTGATTTTTTGAATTTGCTGATTTTCGGTTATTACCTTATTTTTTTGTAACATAATTCACTGGAGTGGGATATTCTGATCAGTAATTACTGGTATGAGCGCACATTATTCCATTCCAATGTAAGGAACAGTATTAATCAGATTATTTCCATTATTCCAAATTTTTGCTTTTCTTTCTCTTAGCTTACCCAAAAAATTAATAGTTCATTAATAGATGTTTCCGATTTTTTGGTTTAAAATTTATATATTTTAAATATTATATAAATTTTTTATGTGATTTACTTAAGTGTTAATTGGTTTATTAACGATTTCTTAAAATTATATATATATATATATATGTATGTGTGTGTGTGTGTGTGTACATTATTTTGGCTTATTTTTCATATTTTTTTACTAGAAAAATTCTTGCTCATTTTTGCACATTTCGTGCATTATCTGATTTTCCTTGCTTTCATTCAATGAGCTTTGCTTTTTTATTGCTTGCTTTAATTTGCTATTGCTTTTTTATTATTTGGTAATGTAACTTTCTCTCTGTCTATTTTTGTTTGTTTTATAAAAAATATATGTTCATTTCCTTTCTATTAGTTTAAAAAATATATACGTATTATTTTGTAATTTTAATATTCTACTTCGTTCATTTAGTTTATATATTTTAAACTGTCTCATCAGTTTAATTACATACACACATACATATATAATGCAGTTTTTCCATTGTCCTAAGCCAATGGCTGCATTAAATAGCCCTATTTCCATTTCGCTTATTTTTAAAGGTACATTCTTGTTTATCTAAAGGATTAATTTTATGTAAGAAATCACCAAGAAAAAGTTATATATTAAACTATTCGGATAAGAATATTTTTAAAATTATTATGAGCTTAATTTAAAAACCTCAGCATAAAAATTAGAAATATACCTCTTTTTCACATGATTTTTAGTCTCTATTCCAGGGTCTACGTAACAAAGGTATGTCGTCAGTTTATACCATATTTAAATAGTTTTCACTTTTTGCGTATTAAAAGACAATAGACAACAGTGTTAGAAATGTTTCAAAGGATAAAAAAATTCTCTTCTTGGAAATTTTGCTCCTAAAAAGCATAATGAGAATGAAAGAGAAATTTTTCATCGATAAAAGATAGCGAAAATGACAATTATTGCACTTAAGGAGCATTTATTTGAAAAAATTAGTTACGCTCGAACTATTTATTGAAGATTTTTTTGTTGTATTTTTAATTCTCGTTTTAATGATATCTCCAGGGAAAAAAGGATTTAAATTTGTTTTAATTTTCTTCTAAAAACGCACCGAAAAGAAAGGCAGGGAAACAAACAGCAATGAGAACATTCAGGGAAAAAACACTTACTACTAACTGTGTTGTAAAATACAATTAAGGAAGAGAAACAGTAAGAAATGGGGAAATGAGGAATATCAGAGAACAAAATATTCAGATTGAAAAATCGTGTACACTTATTAAAAATTGCTTCAATCCAAACTGAAATTAAATGTAAAAAAAGTACATTTTGCTTTTTTCAATCGAAAAGCTATTTAAATTTAATTGGTATGCTTGTTTATATGTAAGCATAATATTTCTTAATCAGATTTTACTTTTATTGTTACTTAGTAAGTACTGATTACTAATTAATACATCGATGATGCAATGACGCAATAGAGTTCCAAAATATTTTCTTCCTTTTGTTAGTTGAGTTATCCTTATTCATTATTCTGGTCTGAAAAATTTAAAATGTTTTAATTATTTTTATGAACAATAATTTATTTTTTATTTTTTCATAATAATGTGTTTTATCATTTGTAAATGGAATTTGTGGATAATAGTTTGAAAAATTTATTATAATTTTTTACATGCACACACACACACACACACACACACACACACACACACACACACACACACACACACACACACACACATATTTATAAGAAACATATATATATACAGAGAGAGAGAGAAAGATATATATATATATATACACTGATGAGCAAAAATTAAGGACGAAATCTAAAAATTAGCATATCAGCGGAACGAAGAGGCAAAGCGGACTGAAAGACGAATAAAGAGGTTAATTTGGGTGAGGTACGGTAGCACATGCGCAGATATGCTGCTAGACGTAATGCGAGAGTGTCGGAACGGGATAAAGCAAGCCGGCGACAAGTTTAAACAACACCGAGTTGCTGCCTCAGTGTGAAATGTCGAACAATCAATCTGTTAGACGACATCTGGATGATTTTACCCGAGGTTGAATCATTGGAAAGATAGAGGAAGGTCAAAGTGTGGCAAGTGTGTATATGGAGTACGGGATTGCTCGCAGCATCGTTTCACGACCTTAGAGAGAATTTGAAACAACAGGAACAGGTGTCCGACGGTTTAACAGTGGTCGTCCATAAGCAACCCTGTCAGTGGACGACCGGTATATTGCTCTACAGGCCAGAAAGAAAAGGTGGCAGATAGTAGGAGATATCACTAGTCCAATGGCACAAGTGATTCGACGACCAATATCATGGTTGCCTTACCAAGAGACTACACGGTGGTGGTCTGTTTGCACGACGACCTATACGATGTGTACCTTTAACACTTGCAGAGGCATTTTTCATTTTCTGTGGTGCCAGGAACACCAGAATTGGACACATAATCAATGGAGACGAGTACTCTTAACGGATGAGAGCATGTTTAATCCGAGTAGCAATTCTGGACGCATACACATCTGGAGATAGTGGGGAACCCACAATAACTCCTGCAACATCATCGAAAGAGACTCGTTTGGAGGTCGCGGTGTTCTCGTTTGGGGAAGCATCATACTTGGTAGCCGTACCAATCTTCATAACTTCAATGGAAGTTGAGTCACCGGGGCCCACTAGTGTAATGAGATTCTCTTTCCATATATGCGTCTTTTTAGAGGCCCTATATGTCTGCAATCCCTTTTCATGGAAGACAGTGCCCCCGCTGATGCACTGTAGATGTCGAAGAGCTGTTCGACAATGAGGATATCGAATGCATAGATTGGCCTGCAAGATCTCCAAATCGTGTCTGTATGAAACATTCTATAGAGACGCTGGGCAACATGTAATGATTGCCAGTAACGAATTTTGAGCTCCGAAAGTGGTACAAGTCAAATGGGCTGCGATGCTTTTACAACTCATTGACAACCTCATACTCAGGATAGCCAGAGATACGAAACCTGCAGAGTAGTCAGATCATGCATAGATGCTTAGATCATATCTTCTACTACAGGCCGGATGTTTCTGGCAGTACACCTGTCACATGGATGCATCGGCCTTTAGTCCCATAGTTCACTATCCTACTTTTTCAATAAAGTTCCTATTTATACTTTCGATTTCTTTTTTGGTAAGTTTTGCTTACATTACTTATACTCTTACGCCTTAAGAATCTTATGGTATTAATTTCGTAGATTTGGAAAGCTAATGCACAACAATTTATTGAAAAAAACCATCTCGTCCTTAACTTTTACAAACTAGTATATATATATATATATATATATATATATATATATATATATATATATGTATGTATGTATGTATGTATTGTAGTTTTTATACATGTGTTGAATTGCACATGCAAAAAGTTTGAACTTTTTGGTTTATCTTTTGAGTTTTTTAATAGTTTTTTGTCTTATTTATTTTAGATTTTGTTCTTAAAAGATTTATTTGGACATATATTGTGTGGTTTTCTTATTTAAATCATTTTTAATGCTTTATTTAGAGTTTAAGTGGTTTTTAATTTGTATTTTATAGCCATCTTTTAATAGTATGCTTTGTTGATGGGTATAGTTTGGCCAGTAATTCTAGAATAACTCAGCTTGACAGATCAAAGCATGTTACAACTGTAAATATATTACTTTCCAATTTTTGGTTTTCCTTCAATTTTTTGATATTTTTTTACTTTTTTCGATTGATACATCTTTTTGATATTTTTTAAATTTTTGTCTGTTTATTTTATTTAATTTCGTTCGGATTTCTAAGTTTTATTTTTAGTGAAACTTATTTATTATATTAACTTCACTTTTCAGTGTTTGCAATTTCTATCTTTCAATGTTTAGTTTGGTTGATGTCTTTTTTCTTAATGTTTTGTAAGGATTTTACACACACACACACACACACACACACACATATATATATATATATGTAATAAAAACTTTACTATTTATGTTTCCTACTACAATTTCCACTTGTAGTTGCATCAAATTATGTTGTCTAAAACATCGTCTTAGATATAGTATTTACACTTCAAATAATTACACAGATTTAATTACAAAATATCGAAAATCATTGTTCACTTAGAAATAGAAATGTTAGTTTTTGATCTATAAAGCTCGGTCTATAAAGCTCCACGGACAACTGATTTCGTACTTAGACCGATTCCTCCTTAGACTGATTCTCCCGATTGCAGCTCTTGGCGTATTTATACCTATCCGGCAAGGCGTGACGGCAGACAGGAATATTCTCGAAAAGTCCGTAACTTTCTTCCCTGTCGATATTTCGTCTGGATTCCTACACCTCCAAGATCTTTCCGTTTGTAGCCAAGATCGCCAAATCCGTCGCTGAGGTGAAGGGGTAATTGCTTAAACTCTCTTTTGCTTAATGGTGACATATATATATATATATATATATATATATATATATATTGTTACGAACATGTGTTGTTTTCCCAACATTTAGATATGGATTGTGGTATCATTTCCAGCCAGCCTCCAGCAACCCATTCACAAGCATCTTTTGCATTAACAGTAACAGGCAGTGTGTGGTTTTGATCAATATTAAAAATCTTTTTTCCACTAACAGTTTTGTGTAGTACCCCTTGAACCATTTTATAGTGCCCATGTCTAGAGGTTGTAGAGCTGCAGTAGTGTTTGGCGGAAAGAAGTTAACTTTTACACTCTGCTATTTTGTAATGGGTTTATGTGCAGAGTAGTTATCTATTAAAATAGTAATGGGTTTCTCCTTCCATTTCATATATTTATCTAGTTTCGATAATCATTCAATAAATGTTTTTGAAGTCATCCAAGCTTACTTGTTTGCAGTGCAGTCTACTGGCATTTTCTTAATGTTTTAAAAACTTTTTGTCTTTAAGGATCTTCCAATTATAAGAGGTTTTAATGTAACCTTTCCCGACATATTTGTACACCTTGGTTGGTTAATTGGTTCTTATTATCACTGCACTTAAAGCAACACGAGGGCTATTGGCGATGGACCTCATAATTTTGAACCTGGTCAAGAGACGAGAACGGCACCTGAGCTGGTATCACCTCTCCTAACTTACACACAACACCAACGACAGTACTTTGAGTCACAACAGATTAAACTTGTATCCTCCTCGGCTACACGGCGGGTCTCAAGTGGCATCAAGGCTCGAACCTACTATTCGACGAAAACTGCCGTCCACGAGTCCGCTACCAAAAACACTAGGCTACCGTGGCTACACATATTTGTACATTTGTTTCTCTCTGACGTCTTGAGCGTGCGTCATCCAGAGTACAGATTTTTCTTCACCATGCTACCCATGGACAGATATCCCATGTCGGTTTCGTAACCTTGTTAGCCATACATGGCTAGCTTTGAAATCTGAGTTCTCCATCATGTATGCAAATTTTCTATCTTGCTCGCTAATAATTAGTCCATAAAAGCCAGTTTTTCTCTAATCCACTTCAACGGGACAGCATCTATTTTATCATTTACAGCTGTTTTTGTCCTCTTTCTTTGTGGATCGATATCATTAGTGATAAAAATGTATTCAATTTCTTCCCGTTTCTTTAAAAATGTTGCAACAGTCGATTGTTAAAATCTGTACTTTTTGGAAACCTCAGCTTGCTCCATACCACTATTAATAACTTTTATAAAGTTGAATTTCACTTTAACGGATGTTCTTTCTTTTTGGAGCCATTTTTATCGATTTTCACAAAGTAAACATCAAAATAAAAACAAAACTTATAAATAAATTAATGAAAGTCTTCATGTATAGTGAAAGAATAATTCCCGGTTCAAATCACCATAATCGACACAATTTATCGGAGGGTAAAATTCTTCTGATACTCAAGTGTAGACAAAAGAACGATTCCCAAAATTTACTCAGAGATACTTCGAAATTTTATCCATCGCTTCCGATGAAAGGACATTGACCATTCCTTGACCATTTTTCGAAGAGGGGAGAATAGGAGTAAGGCTGAATGTTATGTTTGCCAGGAAATGTCAATTCTATTTCTTTCTTATAAGAAATGCACTTTCTCGTTATAATAGTTACATTAGCAAGATAAATGCAAAACTTCGATGAAGTGTTTCGACAAAGAATGTTAACTTGAAAACTCCGTCCAACCATATTTTATCTAGACTTTCTTTATGTAGAGTTTATGTAGTGAACATCAGTTGAACTTCGGAAAAAAAGTATCGCTTGACAGAGAGAATTATTGTGATGAAAGGGAAAATATTATCATCGTTGTAGAGAGAATTATCGATGTAAAGAATATCGTAATACAGAGAACTGCTTTACGAAAGGAGGAAATTAATCCAGGACTATGAAAAAATATCACAATAGAGATAATTATCGTTATAGAGGGTATCGTTGTAGCGATATATATATATATATATATATATGAAATAATTTACAAACTTATTTCAACTTAAACTGATACAGTCATTAAACTAGCAGTCTATTTTCAAATATGAGCATCATCCTTATTGTTAATGTAATTTCATTTTTAGACTTTGCAATGGAAATAGCATTCCTCTGAGTGCTGCGTGAGACGCAGTTTCACAACACCGTCGAGAGAAAGAAGAAAGTTTGAATAATATCCAATGAGCTTTTATACCAAGTTAATTTCAGGGCGACAGCTATAGTTAAGAAACTAGAGGTTAATTAGTAAATGCATTTGAGTGGAATACCAGTACATAATTTTATGATTCAGTAAAAGAAAGTTAAAACTAGAAAATGAAGTAGTTATGCAGGTAATAATATACATATATGTGTATGTATGTTTGTGTGTTTTTGGCATATTAATAATATATCTGCGTTTAGGAAAAACAATTATATACTCCATATATTATGAAAATAGTTTATATCTGTAATATATTTTTATAATTATAAATCTGGGCAAAGTTATTTTTTAAAAAAATTGTACAATCAGATGGCAATTTAATATTGGATTTAAATTTTAATAACAACTTTCGATTTTTTTTATATTTAAGAAAGTTTATCTATTTCTGTAAATTTTTTATGTTTCTTATAATTAGCTTTATTGGAATAGAGATTTTTTAAAAATAATTTTAAAATTGGAAGGATAAGTAAATTTATTTAAATATTATTTTAGTTTTTAAAATCAATCAATCAAATGTATTTTTGCGATTGAGGCTAACTTGATAAAAAGCAATATCGTGCCATAAACGAATAGAAAGGAAGGTTTATAGATCACCACTCTCTCTCATGTTTGTTTACCGAAACAAAAGTTGTACAACTCTTTTAAGTTAAAATTATTTAATAATGTATATAGTTATTACTTAATAATGTTAAATATTTATGGATTACATTAATTTATTTTCTTTTAAGTGAATTTCTTTTCTTTACTTATATTTTTTTCTTAGTTTTAATTATTGTTTTAAATTGGAACTATGCCTTTTATTTTTTGGTTTTAAATTATCTTGTTTTGCTGGAATTCATTGCAGTTATAATGGTTGGATCCGTTATACTAGTGTATATACACTATTCTGCTTCCTGAGCTTGAGACAGTATTAGAATCAAATTATCTCTATTTTTGAATTCATTTTCTTATGTCTTTTCTCTTGAGATATGTTTTGTAAGTCATGGTAAGGTGTGGATATTTTAACTTGAATGTAATTATTAAATTTACTGGTTTTAGACTTAAATTTTTATTTATTTGCAAGTTTAATATGTATTCTTCATTACTCTGTAATACTATATTTTCAGTAATTTAATGACTTTTTACACTATAACACTTCGTATGCTTTAAATTATAAATAACTTTTTTATTATTTACTTAATTTAATTTGTAATACTAGCAGCTGAATAGTTTTAATTTTATTAATTTTAATATTTTTGGATATAATTTGAAAGCTATTATAAATTTATAAGCTTTAAAAGTATATTTATTCAACATTAATACACACACAAAATGTGTGTATTCATTTGGTTGTTTTTTTCTTAATATAAATAAAATAAGTTTTAATTTCGATTAAAATCCTAGAAATTTTTTTCTATGCATTATTCAGATACAAACGTCATTCAAAATTTAAAATAATTGTATGCTTGTGTTACATAGAATTCTAGTTACATGAAGCAAGATTCAACCTGCATATATTTTTTAAAGAAACGTCGAATTAACTATTCATTGCTATAACTATGTACTTATTCTTCAACCAATAAAGTTTCCAATGAAAGAAGTACAATACATCATGGAGAAAAATAAAAATATGTCATTTTTAGGCCAGAAATACACAGTATTGTAATCATTCGTTAGCATTCTTCTCTAATTTAATGAAAAACTTTAAATTTTAGAAAATAGCAAATGAAGAAGGGGATTTAATAATTGTTTTTTAGAAAATGTGCTCAAAATTTTTGAAAACGATATTTTTAAGGCTTGAATAATTTATTTTGATAACATTTCATAAAAAAAATAATCAGTAATTATAAGAGTTGCTTTTACGATATATTTTAATTCCGTAAGCCTTTTTCTTGTCGCATTTTACACACATATTTTATTTATTAATCTCTTCTTTTAAATGCTATGTCTATTTTGGGTATAAATTTGTTTATCTAATTTATAGTATGGCAAATTTTTGTTACCTCAACCATAAAGAAAATTTCCTTAATTATGCAAGGATTGTTAATATATAATCCCGATAACACAAACTAAAATATTTTTTAATTTAAAATGATTTTTTCACAAGAACATTTGATTAGTTTTTCTTTGTGTAGAGAAATAAATTGCTCAAAACGCTGATTCTCGATGAAATAAATAAGAAAAATTTCAGGTTATTCCTGTACTTAATATGCTGTAGTAAATCTTAACTCAGACGTTAACAACCCTTAAAGAATATATTGTTTTTTCTTTAAATTCTTTTAAGAAATTTGATAGCTCTGGACTGCTGAACTCTCAAAAAAAATCTTTTTCCTTTTATGCATATATATATATATATATATATACGAGTGTGGGCAGAAAAGCTTCCGACCTAAGAAAAGTACAAGAATTTTTTTCTTTGCACTTGTTTTTATTTATGTACACAGTCTCCTTGTACACACTGCTCCCATATCTTTAACACATCCAAATAGTACTCGGATTTTTTTCTGCAAAATAATTGTTTATGCAGGTGATGGCCTCTTCATTTGAAAAAGTCTCTGTCCTCCGAGCGCAATTTTTAGATATGGGAACAAAAAGAAGCCACTAGGGGCTAGATCTGGTGGGTAAGGAAAGGGCTCAAGCGATTCAAACTGTAACTCGGGGATTTCCACTATGACAACCGCTTAGGTATGAGATGGCGCATTGTCTTGGTGAAACTAGAATTTATTTCTGCATATGTGGCTGTTTTTTTCGCAATCTCTGCCTCCGGCTTGTTAAGTAGTGAAGCTCAGTATGCTAGTGTAATGGTTTTTCCTGTTTGAAAATAATCGATTAAGTTAACTCTATGACTATCCCAAAACACAGTTGCCATTATTTTCCCACACGAAAAAACGGTTTTTAATTTTTTTAAATTTTTTTTACAGGAATCTGCTCCGAAAAACGTTTTTAGTGTTACTGATGAAGTACCGACGAAATTCGGTCCAGAAATGAAGGCGACAATGGAGTTATTAATGGAGCTCAAATATTCACTCAATCAACCAGAAGCTCTTGAGATCTAAAGCTGTTTAATATGCATTAACTCAGTCTTCTTTATTCGTAAAACCAAAATTCGAATCAGCGACATTACTCTATCTCCACCAGTAATTAGATATTCTCTTGAACTTAGCCACTGGGATCGAACGTGAGGATGTTGGTCTTTTATCCGGCAACTCTGTACTTCCTGTAGATATTTATAACACTTTTAAAAAATGTAAAAAGTTTTCAGTAATTTTTTATACGAGTGTATATAGATTATATGTATTGTATTGAAAGGTATTTTGTTACATCATAATGCTAACAACTAGCACAATATGCTGTGAAAAATTAGATTCTATATTCAAGCTTCGATGGCGATTACACGCCAATTGGTTTGCCACTTTTCGCCAATCGGTTTACCCCTCTCCGCCAATCAGTTCAACAGTCATGAACAAAGTAATAAGACATTTGGATAGAATGGTGGCAACAATTATTCCTATTCCGATTCATTTTTGTTGAATCGATGGCTGTTTTCTGTTTTATTGTCTGATTCTATATTTCCGTTGTAGTCACCATAGTACGTTCTTTGTTTTTATATAGGATCACACAGGGTATTTGTAAACAAGAGATTATTAGAAACAGGCTATATTTGGATCTCCCTCCGGATTTTGAACATTAAATGCAGATGAAAAATTACAGCAGAAAACACTTGAAAATAAAATATTGTGATAAAAGAGATTTTATGTAAAATAGCTGACAGTCGTATTCAACAAGAAAGCCAGATCGAGTCAAGTTAGTTCTGCAGAGCTTTTATGTGCTACAATTGTGCTGGGCTTAAGATTACAGTGAAAGATAAATTGTTTTAATTATTAACTAATATCAGTATGCTTGAATATAATACAAAATTATTAATATTTGGGTCTGATAATTTAATAAAAATGCAGTGTAATGTGGGCAATTACCCCTTTTTGTTTCAGGCACGGAGAAATTGTGAACGTTGTTTTGCCAGATAATTTAATGAACAGTATTATTTTATTTAATTTTAATCATATATAGTATGCCTTATCATAGTTTACTTATTTTGTAGGGTGGGCATTTCGTGAATTTCCCTTTTATTAACATTGGGGCTTACTTTCTCATTTTATTTAAATTTTCCATTCTTTTGAACCAAATAAAATGCTATCTAGGTAAATTAGATAAATTTAAGAAGTGTAGTGAATAGAAGAGAGGAAACGCGTGTATAAGGCATGATTGATATAAAAGAAATAAATGTTCTTTTTTTTATGTAGATATCACGTTTATATATATCACGTGTTTATCACGTTTTATATCTTCTCTGTATTTTAATTTATAATTAATAATTTTTATATCTTCTCAATTAAATATATTTTTTGTTCACTAAAGATAAATAGAGTTATTCCTAGATTCCTCATGATCAATGAATCCATTAATGTTTTGCATGGGTAATATTTTTCTCAAATAATTAGAGTAAGAAGGGGAAATTGGAGTAAATGTAAACTGCAGTTAGTGTTCATACAACCGCCATGATTAGTTTTAATGCTGTCACTCATTCAGTAATGTATAGTTAGAGAGAAATCATCCAATAGACTCTGGGATAATTGTAAGCAGAATAGTAAGGAAGTATGTATCATAACTTTGAAATTTTCGTTACAAAGAAATACTAAAGTAGGGTAGTAACCAGTTCTTTAAGAAGGGGGGAGTAATCAGTTTATTAAATGGCGTGTATCCTTCCTCAACGGACGACAGAAAAGGCCCCGCTTATGTTGGGCAAGAGGACACGTTTCCTGGACCAAACAGCAACGGGCTTCTATACTTTTCGCAGACGAGTCCATATTCACACTAGAGAGCGAATCAGGGAGTCTTCTGATCTGAAGGGGGGAAACGCACCACATATCTTCAATCCTACACTGTTGAAAGACACTGTTATAGAAATAGTGGAATCATGGTTTGGGCAGGGATCTCACTCGGTGGTTGCAATACACTGCATATGTTCCAGGGAGGAACTATGACTGCTGTGAGATATCGAGATGAGATCCTTGATCATTATGTCCGCTTACATGCTAGTGCTATTGGTAACGATTTTAATCTGATGAATAGTAATGCACGATCTCACCAAGCTGAGGCTATTGAGGACTATTTTGAGGATCATGGTTTGGAGCGAATGGATTAACTGCTAAATCTCTAGACCTGAATCCGATAGAACATATTCGGGACTATTTTGGCAGACAAGTTGCTGCTTTAAGACCTCCTCCAAGGTCGTTACACGTGCTGGAACAAAGCTTACTCTGCATCGCTTCCCATTCCGGTGTTTGACATCTTAATTAACAGCATAAAAAGTCGATGCTGTCAATGCAATCAAGTTAGAGGTGGACGTATTCTTATTAGAGCCTTTTTACAATGTTTCTATGACAGTTTACCACATTAAACTATGATATACTGTTTTCTCCAAGAATTGACTTTTTCGCCAAGAGTGCTTTTTTGTTGTAAAACATTTTGCATCAAACTTATATAAATTTCTTTGAATAAATAACTGTTTAATATACATTTCCTCCAAATTTGTTGGTTCAACATCCATTCAATTGCAAATTAGACCCAAAAAACCGGTTGTGCCGCAACTTTTGAAGGCCATTGTACTTGGAAGCAGATAGATAGGGGTGACCTTGGTAGCACATTTGCGGACATTTTTGGTACCTCTAGCCCGAGAAGAAAGGTCCAAGGTATACAGATGAGCCACTGTGTGCCTCTTTTAGTTTTGAGCAAATGTATGTTAGTATATGTAGTTATTTGTGTTAATGCAATATTGGGATTGGAATTGCTGTGTTAAGTGCAATCGTATATTCTTATGTGTGTGCGTGTTAATTGTGCTTTCTGTAAAAGGAAATATAGTATACTTGCTTGAGATTATCAGAATAAATTTGGATTTTCTCAGAAAGAAGCTTTTTAATGACGAGGACATTTCTTGCATCCGAACGGCGATCAACCACGTAATAATATTATGATATTCAGCATCAATTTTGCAAATATATTATTACAATAATATTTTTTAAGTATAGAAATACACATATACACATGAAGCAAAATTGAGTATTACAAAATTTATGATAATAATTTCATTTGATATATATTGGTTCTTCTTCTCTTCCTTCAATAAAATCATTTTGTAATCGGAGTCTTTACATATATATATATATATATATAATCAAGCTTTCAATATATTTTGAATCATTTTTGAAAAAACACGACATTGGTGCTAAACTGAGAAATGAACAAAATTCACGATTGTTGATTAAAAATTTGTTGTATTTGTAAATCATATTAAAGCGATAAACTGATGTATACGTGTAATATTTACCATATTGTTCCTAACGAACAAGAAGATTTGTAAAGTCTAATTACTTTCAATATCTTAAGGCTTAACTGTTTAATTTCTTTAAATTCTTTCTCATCTATTTACCGAAAAAAAATCGTTCCATTATATTTCCTGTAAACGAAGTGATTATTAATCTTACGAGCGTTTTAATTTTAAAAAATCATTTTAATGCAGTTTAAAAAGTCACGTATTTTTTTAATAAAAAATATCAAAAGTTTCCTTTTAGTTTTAAGAAGCTAGTCAAGTTTGACACGTTGTGTAGAAATTTTTGTACTTTACTTTTATTTCAAATATGAAAGCAACAATTTTTAATTCAGATAAAGGCAACAAAAACATAAATTCTGTTTTATTTGTTCACCAATTAAGATTAAATTAGATAAATTGTCACAAATTCGAAGTGACGAATTCTGACAGTGTTCTCCCAAAGATTCAAATAATTTCATTGAAAGTAGTTACTGAGTAAAAAAAAAAAAACTGTTTTTTTTTATTATTATTTAAAAACAATGTTATTTATCTAAATACATAAAATATCACCTTTACATAAAACAGACTATCACGCATTTCAAAATTATGTAAATAATTAAATAAATGCTATCTGTAAGTGTTCCTTTTTCTTAAGCAAATATTAAACGTTGATAATTGCATAGTACATTTAAAAGAAAACAGACACTGTTTAGAAAAAAAAAAATAATGCGAGTACATACAAATGCCTCAGGTTAAAACAAATTACGAGAAAAGTGTAAGATATAATCATATTTGCTAACAAGATTAATAAATTTTTCAACGCAGATATTTATACGATTAGATATGCACCTTCCATTTTTTTCCATGATTAAATTAGATAATTGACTCTCAAAGCCAAAGTTTTAATTTAACGCTTTAAGCCCTCTCGCTATGATGTTTTGATGAGTTGATGAATTTACCATCTCTGATTTTCCAGTTCATTTCTTTGGAATAAAACTATCTGCGTGAAAGGGAATTCGCACCGTGAAAAAAGTATTAAAATAAGTTGTTGGCATCTTCGAATTGAGTGAATTTGAGTACGAACTCTGTTACTGAATAAAATAGTATAAATTCGACAAATATGTGTGCTGATATGTAGATAAAAGAATATAATTATTAAATCTAAATCTCTCAAAATAGAAAATATAATTAAATATCAACATTAAATCCTTTTCTGATGTACTTTATGTGTAGGGTTTCTTTGGTTAGTAATTAGTGATTCTGTTTACTTTATCATCTATTTGAAAGTTGTCTTAGATTTAAAACTCGGTTAATAAATTAAGATAAATCTATATATAGATATGAAATGAAAGGTAGAGAAAATAATTCAATTATACGATTAATAAGATGCCAAGAAGTGTAAAAATACAAATTGATGATCTACTTAATTAGTGTTTTTTTTTCGTTTGAAAAGCTAAATAAAATCTATTATGTCTATTTACGAATATTAAATCAACTCGTATATCTATATTATAGTTTATATAACTCTAAATTAAGAGTTTAATTTACAAATTCCGTTTCTATTAAAAAAACCATACTTACACAATCAAAATGAAAGTCATTATCTGATACATAAGAAATTATTTTTTCAAAAAATAAACGCTAGAAAGCTACTTTACTTTTCGGCTAAAAAAATAAAAGATGTATGATGACGATATAAAAAATCTGTACTGTTTAATAAATGAATAATTTTTAGAAAATTCTACTTAAGGTAAAAGCCGTAATTCGGATATATAGATAAGTTTCTCTAATGATGAAAATAATTTAAATTAATTGAGCCTCTCTTTGTGAATTTTTTAAAAAAGAGTTTGAAATATTTATCATTATTACTTAAATTAATAGACGAACAGGGAAATGGGAAGTAGTCATACATCTTGTTTTTGAATTTATTTCCTTAAGTTTAAAATTTTTTTTGAAAATTGCGATCCAATTCTTTACGAATAAAAAAAAATTAAGAAAAGTTTTTTTTTTGTTAAACTTGATAATATAAGTGTGTTAGTTTATTTATTTTTTTAAATTTTAAATTTCATTTTTCTACTTATTTTTCTAAAAGAAAGCAAAACATTTGGTGAACTTTGGTATTATTTAATCTCCTTTTTTTTTCATTATCTTAGAAACGACACGCATGTTTATACTATATTTTTCGCAAGTACTGAAAGTCAAGTCTTTCGAGAAAAAAAATGTTACTTTTAATCTTTTAAAGAATCGTTATAAATAAAATTAGTTTTGAAGATTTTAAACCAAATTTACTTACAAAGCATTTTTCTTTATTAAAAATGTCTTTTTTATTTTCTTGCATAATATTTTCAATTTAATGTAAATTTCATTCAAGAGAATACTCTTTGAGAGCTGCAGCCAAATATATTTTATTTGTTATAAATTCCCAAGGGAATAAAGAGAAAGTAGAATAAATAATTATTTTTAATCCTAAGCAATCCATTTAAGTAATAATTTACTAAAAAAAAGATCCTTAATTTGGAGTTTTTAAGTAAAATAAGAAAGACCTGAACAATCAAAAGAATAAAATGTATCGAATAATCCACCATAAGCCTCGAATGTTTAGTTTCCCTTTTTAAAATAAAATGGCGACTAATGACAGAATAAAAACAATTATTATTCGAAGAATCCACTTAAATAAATTCTTAAAAATGTCTACCTTTCAAAAACGGAAAAAGGAAGGGAAAAAAGGAGATAATCCTTGAAAAACATTAAAAATATTCTCATGAATTTTCTTAGTTTAATCAATTAGTAACAATTAAATAAATTATTTATCTTTAGTTTTAATTCTTTTAAAACGATGTCTTTCATACCAGTGTATAGGTATTTATAAGCTATTAAAAAGAGCTATTATTTCAAATCAAAAATAATATTAGAACATAATTCAGTACCTTATTCCAAAGAGACAATGTAAGTGTCACCGTAGCCGGGTGGACATGATATCGAGCTCGTGACTTATATTGTTTCTATAGAGTAATGGATTCAAGACTTGATTCTACTTAAGACCCGCTGTGTAGGGAGGTGAAAATCGTCAAAATTCTTGTGTCTCAAAGTCTTCACGTGGAAGTTTGAGGAGTGATGAACTAGCTCAGGTGTCCTCCTCAACATTTGAATGTGCTTTATAATAACAAGATCCTTCGCTAATAACCCTAGCATTGCTCTTACGTGCGACGTTGATAAAGTGGCCGCGGTAGCCTAGTGGTCTTGGTTTCGAATTCGTGACCCCTGATTTTCGTTCAGTCGCGGGATCGATCCTTGGCTACCAAAGACCCGCCGTGTAGCCGGGGCTGATGCACGTTTAATCTGTCGGGGCCCAAAATCTTCCCGTTGGCGTGGTGTGGAAGATAGGAGAGGGGGTGACAGCTCAGGTGTCGTCCTCGTCACTTGGCCGTGATCAAAATGACGAGGTCCGTCTCCAATAGCCCTAGTGCGCTTCTAGTGCAACGTTAATAAAAACTAAACTAAACTAAGCGATGTTGGTAAATAAACAATATTAATACTCTGTATTGACTATCTTCAAAAATAACGCCACAAGTTAAATTGCCTTATTAACTAGCCCGAACGAGGTGTCTTCTTTAGTCTAGTTGTTTAAGGCACAGCAAAAAGTGACCGGTCAACTTCCCTTTGGATCCAGTGGTCCAAGGTTCGAAACACCACTGGCACTCAAAGTCACCAACTCTTTCCCCAAGGTAAAAAAAATCCCCGATATTTCGGAGAAAATCATCAGTGCCGAAGTAGTGACTGGAGTATGCGGTGACCACACTTTACAAGCTCGTTAGTGGTCCTCCTTACATCCGGACAAGGTCCTTATTAAAGACATTTGGACTCGTGAGAAAGGGCAAACTACATATCTATTTCTCATGAACTTTGACCTTATAGAGTTCGATTCTTCTGGGAACCAAGAACATCCTCACATGATGTTTAGTTTAGTAGCAAGGTTGACGCAAAGATGACGAGGTTTCCCAAACAGAACGCTGAAAGAACAACGAGCAAGCAATGGTTTCCTCGAAAGACCCGACTAGAAAGTTTAATGACGTCATCCCCCGCAATATCACGGGTGCCAGACAACGGCACCGCTTTCCTAGGAAACCATAGCTTAAATGGGAATCTAATAAAACAATCAATCAAATATTCATTATAATCTAAAACAATTCTGTATACTGATATTATTTCAAAGCATATGTTCAGATCAAAATAAATGTTAAAACGAAAATCATGTGTATTTGCAATGAACTTGACCGTTGTTAAAAATTACGAAATCCGTTGGCAATAGTCCTCGTATTGCTTTTAAATGTGATGTTAATATAGAATTAATAAAAACCTATATTAAATTAATCAATCAATCAATTAATTAAAAGAGTCATATAATGCACTCAATAATCAATTTATTTATGTGTAGAAAAATATATCTTAAGTACTACCTTACGAGTTTGTCAGTTCGTGAACTTTTTGATCTAAAAAGTGTTCAAAGTAAAGGCCTTAAATGTTGCGTGAGAATATCTTTGTTCCAGTTAACATAGCGAACAAAGGGATTTGTCACATCTTATCTTATTATCACTTGATATGTTGGTATGATATTGTTTTGCAACAACGCAGCTACCTTCTAAAGAGTCCCTGAAAATATACAACTTTTAATGAGTACTCAGAATAGGCCTAAAAAAAAGTTCGCAAAACAGGGATAGATAAAAAATGTCTAAGGTCTTAGATATTCGATCCCGTATTGTAAATGCTTGCAGCACTTGCTTAGGCGATTTGATTTCTATTTCGTGTGTTTCAAGCGTGTCATATAAATAATGAGCTCAATGAACCTTTCTCGAAATTTTATCTCTTAAAGCAAATCATGGTTTCTGTTACACATTTTATTTACCTTGATATATATATGTATATTCTTTATATTAAAAGAAAATTAACATTACAGTGTGAGGATTTTTTTTTACTACAAAAGGGCAATTATATGACATTTTGGTGTTGCCATTTTTCTGCCATCTGTTGAATTGTGCCAAAACAAGTTAGCTTTTGATTCACTAGTTAGTTTTGATTTCTGCGGTAGCATGTCGCCGTCTTTATTTTGCTTCGTGTTATCCCATTTATTCAACCAAAATTCATCATTAAAAGTCAGAAACCAAGAAACAATAAATAATAGGCTGCTTTCAGTGAATTTGCTTTAAAAAAGACGGAGATGGTCTCATTGGCAGAAAAAGTTATGGAGACTATATTTGGGAAGCAAAAGGTATCATACATGTGATCAGTCGATTGTACTACAGTCAGTTTCTCCTGTTCCCATTCCGTATACGGGTACTTTTGAATCCGCCTACGTATGTACTCTATGTTAAAACTCAGGTATGTACTTACTTACGTATGCACTCACCGAATTGGTGGATTATGACTCAAAATCGGGTCAAGAAAAGGAATAGCCCGGTAGCCTCGGTTCCACTTCACGTGATCACTACTCATTAAGTACAACTCACAAAGAGAGGCGATATATCTTTGTGACATGCAGGGTTATTCAAACTGAATCATACGATTTCAAAATGCTATATTTTCATAAATGAATGACACAGAAGGATAAGTAATACATGAAAGCAAAGGGAAAATATGGAAGTCATTTTTACGAGTGTCCTATATAACTCCCTTTACTTACACGTAAAATATCAATTCCATATGTAAATTACTGCCAAACACGTTGTAATATGTTAGTGGTAATTGATAGTATATCAACGAAAATCAGTTGTTAAAGTTCACAAAAAAGTGTAGATAATGGCGGCACATGCTCTTTACCTGACACAATTCCCCAAGGAAGAAATCTCATGGGACCATATCAGGTGATTTAGGTAGCCAGATGTGTAACATTGAGTCATCTGGTCCACTGCAGCAGATCCAACTGCGAAGTAAATTCTCGAAAGCTTCTAAAATTTTTTTTTATGAAATAGCTTCACGAAGAACTCACGAGGGCCTCGAATTGTTCACAATATGAAACTTCCACAGTTTTCCTTTGTATTCATGCGTTACTAATCATTCTGTGTCGTTTATTTTTGAAAATATAGAATTTTGAAATCAAATGAATCATTTCGAATAATCCTGTATACTATAGAGAAGAGATGTGCAAACTTGTAATGAAAAAGGGTTCTGAAAGATTATCAGAAATTTTTTAGAAGTCCACCAAAAAACATATGTAATTTATAATATTCATATTTATCTTAGTTTCTTCAGAAAGAAAGATAATTAGAAGTAATTAAATATATTAAAGTCGATAAAATTGCATTGATTTAAGTAGCTACGTTCTACGATTCTAAATTTTTAATTGTCATATAGTTAAGTTTTTCATTTGTTAACATATGTAAATGAATTAAAAAAAATTCCATAAATATATACTGATTCAAAGTTTCTTTCGTTGCATATATTAATTTAGGGACTATTTAGGTATAAAGAGTCATTATTTATAAAATAATAGGCCTCAAAACACAATGGTAGAAATTAAACAAATTGTTTCAGTATATTTATATCATACCATGAATATTTTTCGCCCTTTCTACAAAAGGAAGAAAAAACCTTTTCCCTTTGTATTAATTTATTACATATCATTATGTATCGTTTAATTTTTTTTAAAAAAAATGGTATTTTGATATCGGATGAAATCATACAACTATTTATTTGTGAATAATTTAAATCTGATCTTACAACCTAACAATGTTATTCTGTTTTTAAATGGCAAGAGAAGATAATAGATAAGCATATAAGCTCAATGTGTCATTACGTCTGTCAGAAGCTACTAACTACAAGGCTTTTATAAAGCTAACAGTTAAGTAATAGTTAAGCAGAATGAGTGAATTTGAGTTGATTGCTGTGAATGAGATTTCAGCTGCTATCAAGGAACATTTATTAGACTAGGAGACTAATCTAAAGGAATGTTTTCTTGCAATCATTTCGCTACCTCTTAAATACATATACAAGAGAATATTTAATAAATTGCTGTCTGTTGTTGTTTCAAGAGTACACAGTTTTAGCAGAAAAATCTGTTAAATTTGTTTTTCATCATAACCTATAAGTATGAAATCGGGATTTCAATACTGGTTTTCCTGAAAAATAAATGTAAAAATAAACTGGAAATGGAACCATATTTGAAAAATAGGTTATCAGTTTTTTCTTCTAAACGTAAAGTTTTGAAGTTAGTAGAAACAATTTCACTATTCTCATTAATAATTTGACCTTACTAACGCTTCATTTTTTGTAATCAATTTTATAAGAATTTTATTTAAATAATTACTAAAGTACATGAGAATTACATTGATATCTAAATAATGTTTTATTTTACCTACCAGTCTCAAAATAGACAATGAATTTTTATTAGTTACGAAACAGTATCTCAAATATAACAGTGTCTCAGGTACCAAATTTTGTAAAACATTTCATAGTTCTTAAATTGGTCCATTTAAGTTGTGAAACATTTTTAAAAATTTAACACCTCTTTAACTTTTATTCGAAAGTTTATATTCCTAAATCCATACATACTTATACAATTTAATACAGTTTTTGCAAGTCTTTACTTGACATGAACTAATTGCCATGAAAGTAAAAACCACAACTCTTTTTTTTTTATGAAATAAATTCTTTTTAATTTTTTTCCGAACGAAAGACGCTTTCACAATAAGCAAACAATCAGATAATTGAAAAAACGAATTTTATGAATAGTTTCCTACTGCACATTTTTCAAACTTCAGAACGGGGGTTAGAAAAATCTGAAGAACACAATTAAATTATTTAATAACCAAATACTACCAGTAATTTATAGTTTTTCCTCAGTTTCCAATTAAAAGAAAGATTATAACGAGTAAAATTTTTATTTTCATTGGAAAAATTTAATATTGTAACTACAAAGTAAATTTACAGTACATTATCGTTTTTTCTACAAATTGTAAAGAAGATAATTCATTTACTAAATTATTTAAGTAGGTTGATTTGTTACTGATAATTAATTGGGTGATTAAATCTTACATACACAAATTGTTATTCAGCGTAAAATTTGAAAATGTGGACCTATCTAATTAAGAATATATTATTATCTTTAGTATATATATATATATAATTTAAACTCATTATGAGGCATGCGGCAGTCCTTTAATATGGATTAGCGCATGCTTAAGTAATAATTCTAAAACACAAGAACTATAGTGATTAATACTCTCGTATATATTGCGATATTTCTCCTTATTCTCAAGTATAGACACCAGTATTTTCGAATGTATATATTTACATAAATACACAGAGCAAATAAGAAAACTTCAATATGTGATGTGCGTTGCGTTCAGATAAGAAATGATTTTATGTGCATGTGCAGCATATTCTCTCCTGAAGTGTTTCAAATAAAGAGCTCGTACTTTACCCTAAGACTAGAGCTAAGACTAGAACTTTCTTTCCTGAGGTTCAACACCCCGCCTCCCATGAGACGGTAAACCTTGTTATGTGCAAAAGAATTGCATTAAATACAGTAACTCATCGTTAACAACAGCTAGACACTACATATCAATATAAAAGAAAACTATCATTTTTTTGTTTTGTTTTCAAAAGCTTACAATATTATTTTCATTTTCTCCATTTCTCCTATTAGTTTCAATATCATTATGATTTATCTTTTAAAATAGGAAGTTTTTTATTCCTGTTTTGTACAAACTTAAAATTTTTAGTATATTCACCAATCCTGAGCTGAAGATGTATCATGATTATCAAAGATCTCGAGATGTTAATTGCAAATCATATGAAGAGGAGAGTACGAGGAAGGTACTAAAAGTAGCCTTGTTAGGAATGTTAATGAAGCAAATCACTGTAGTATTGTCCAGTGATAGTTTTCTCTTTTTTTAAGAATATGACGGCTTCCACGTCGAACAAATCATCGCCATAACTTTTCTGGACGAGGAGACTATCTTCGTTTTCTCTGGAGCAGACTCTTCAGAAGCACACTATTACTTTGACTTTTTCGTGGTTTCTGGTGCATAATGATGAACTAGGTCTGATCACTCGTGACAATTTGACGCAAAGTGATGTCGACAACTTGACACGGAAAAAATCAAAACTAACCTATTAATCAGAGTTACATTTGTTTTGGAGCCACAGATGGTAACACGCAATAGCAGTACCAATTTAACTTAGAAACGCCATCTGTCGTTATAAACATGTACTTACGAAACACCTTTATACATTGATTGGTATCTCTTTTTTAATTTATTTTATTACATACCACATGTGGACACTGAGATCTACATAAACTTAATGAATGCTGGTTCTTATTCTTCCAAATGATGTTTGATTCATCCTAAAAGGGGCCCCACCATTTGGACGCCAAATTTTAAAGAAACTACCGCTGCATACTTATTCTTTTTATCCTCCGTAATTGCTGTATTTTAATACGTCCATGGACTAGAGTGAAATAGCGCTCATTTTAATTCTGATGCAAAATGACCCGAATGCTATGACATTCAAATTTATAAGTCACATTGTCATCATTTCACTATTACCATAGCGCTAAATTTTGCTACTTTGCACTTCAATGTAATGACTTAGTATTTTCAATTTTTGTGTGTCTTAAAAATTTACTTAGCATACCGATTGCATACATGAGAAGTAGTAGCAGTTGACGTGGATATAATAGCGAGGATGATGCAAAAGTTTAAAGGGGAGGTAAAGCTGTATTTTGGTTTTGTTTTCAGAGACATATATATGGCGTTGCTGAGGCAAAATGGTGTCACCACTGTACGCTGCCATCTGTTAAATGATGAAATACAAATGTGACGCTGATTGACAGGAGTTTTAATTTGATAACAAACGGTTGCCAAATCAAAATTTGATTGCTTCCGTCATCATTTTGTGTCGAGTTGTCAACGGTCACACATAGATTCATCATTATACATTGGAAACAAGCAACGATTGATAATATCAGCCAGGCCCCTAAAGCTTTTGCCACTATAGACATACCATAAAAATGCTCCCCCCACCCACATTAAAAATATACTTTAAAATAAAACAAAGAATTATAAAAAGACAAGGCCGGACAGAAAAATAACATACAAATCAGTTAAGACAATAACATTAATATAGATTTACGGAAAATTTTCTTATTGAAAAACAAAATTGGCATTTTTAAGGAGCTAACGATAACGAACAGACTAAAACTAGTTTCTACTACTTCAGAATACCCAGAAAACTATTTATTTCTGTTATATTTGAATAAATATGCTGATACCGACGATTCTCAAAATTTGGAAATGCCCAGAAGCCTTCTAATTCCTGTTGTACGGGATTCAATTACTCATTTATTTTCTGGATTCAAGTAGTTGAAATATAGTTCTACGGGTTGCACTTATTTATATTTTGTGCTCTAGGTAGGCGGTTTTGACGCTCATGGATTTTGCCTCAGTAGGCAGTCGACTACTTTGCTTTCCACCTTTGGGTGGCCTTTAAACAGTGGGTTGCTTCTGATGAATATGTTCCAAAAATGGCGAAGATGGTCCGTTCGGCCAAAAAGCAATGGGACAGATTTTTGAATTAGAGGCCATTAATTTCACGAGTTCTAGAAGAAAACGAACAATGTAAAATATTACAGTGATTTTCCCTCTCACCTTCTTCTTTTCCCTTTATCACCGCCTTTTCCTACCTCGACACTGGGTAATTGATTAGGTACTCTATCCTATGCCGGGAAGGGCAGTGAATGGAGGGCTTACGCCTGCCCCGGTAAACCTCATTTTCTATTTCTGGTCTAGGAGGTAGCGGCATTTGAATGTCCCTTGTTTATGCCATTGAAATGTCCGATATCAGAGACTATGAACCAAGTGTCAATCCATCTAATGTCGGACATCGAGATTAGTTTAAATGCAGGCATCTGATTTTTAGTCGCTCGATCAGAGTTCTTCTCTTCATGCTATGGTCGTGCTACACCGTTCAAAACCGAGAAAATGGTTAATTCTGAGACTAATGCGTTTTAACATCATTGTGAAACGTGAATTTGAAAATCTAGATGTAAACTGATGTGAAATGATTGTTATCTAAGATTAGATCAATTAATAAAAGCAGTCTTCGTAAATATTTAGACTATTTACCACCAACCAGGGGCGTTGGAGAAATGTTCTGTAAGGAGGAGGATTTCTGATGAATCTCGAAGATCACTATCCATACTATATCTAAACAGTTTTCAAAGTTTATCGTTTATTTTCAGTGAGAAGGGATGTTTATGTGATTTAGTATTGTGGATCAGATTTTACAGTCCCCTATTTCTAAAATAAAGAGTCAGATCAAAAATTATTTTAAAAGGTTCCGGTTCATAAAACATTGGATAGAGTTACAACCTACCGTTCACCCCAATCAACTTTTATTCGCACATCTATACAGTGGTTTTGAATAGGAGACAGGGTTCAGCTTCGGAACTCTCAGCAATAAGGAAATGAATTGTACTTTTAGGCGCCGCTTTGTAGATAATCAAAAGATAACTGCTGCATCTTGGAAGCGACTTGAATATTGTTGAAATACATGGATTGTTATCAACATCAATCATATCGCATGTGTTAAATAAATAGCTATGTTGAAAAATTAATGATATGGGGTTATGGAAATGTTATAGGAAACACTTTTGCTAGATCAGCTTTGGTATGAAAGTGAAATGAATCAAGTGTAGAAAGTAATATTAGCTCTTTATTTACATTTTAATTTAAAAAGTCAATATCAAAATATAATTTTAATAAATATGAAAATTATTTATTTTAGATATTCTTAACTATTAGCAAGTTTCTTTAATAATAAATTGGAAATGTGAAGATTTATAAAAATTTCTTAAATTTTATCAACCCATATTTTGATCATTTATTTTAACGTTTGAAAAGACTACAATACACGTTTTCAATATAAAACGTGATTAATACGTATGTAATGAATTTCACTACTCTTGATCAAACACCATGGTAGTAAATCAAATTACACTTTAATCAAAAATCAATTCATAATAACACTGCATAAAAAGCTAGTTTTTGAAAACGTGATTTTCTTCAATTCTAAATTTCAGGCGACCCAGGCGTGAATCATCTTCGACGTCTTCAGCGATCTTGAAACTAACCGTCACTCAAAATATCACGTGATAAACACTCTCATATTCTTCTTACAATAAATTATAAGTCTCAGTGAGAATTTCAATTTTATGAGAGGCACTGTTTACAAAATGAGATAGTTCATGCTATACAGCGATTTCTAATGGCATGCATGCACTTCTTCTGTAAAGGTTAGTCTCATTATTTAATACCACATCCTCGTTATGTACATTAATTAATCGTATTTAAGAAATATTTTTCAAAGTTAGCTTGCGTTATCTGTCTGAGTAATTCAATACTACTTCTTATCAGGCGTCTCAGACTTTACTACGAAAAACCTCCACACTAAAATTAAAACGAGAGCATCATAGAAAATTGCAAATTTTTCTGTGAGTAACCAAAGTAGTCAGTAATTAAAAAGAGAAGTAGGATTTTTCAAATATTGAAAGAATGTTACCACATATCGTGAACACGTAATTCTGCTCAAGACATAAATGTTTTTCTGTTCAGTACCTAGCAGACACTTTTCTCCCCGTTTTCTTCCCTGAGTTCTCCCATCAATTCGCTCTCGGAGTATTTCCGAAAAGATTGGGATTTATTCATGGATAGTCCCCGAGACTGCTGGCCCTTTTCTTCCATCAGGCCTTTTAAGGAACTACCCATTTTTCCCATGTGTTTATCTTATTTATCCTCCAAGGGGGATCAGATGTCGACCGCGATCCTCGAGTCCAGCTCCACGAGCTTCCTGCAACGCAAGCAAAGAAGACTCTTTCAGCTTCCGCCTGCTTATCAACTAACTTCAACCTGAAAGGAACAATCGCATAACCATTATTTTCTTTCCTCTTCTCAGATAGTCTGTTCCAGTTGTAGCCTCTATAAAGTGTTATATCTTGAGTTATTATCGAATATGCATACATCGTTTTAGTGTTCATGATTAACGTGATTGAAAGTTCAACTGTGTGGCATTATGTTTACCTATCAGCTTCACTTTTATTTTATAATCCATTCGTACCTTTTCTTATTAATTAATTTTATCATAAACTAATTTATTATGGTAATTCATGACCCTGAAGTTAAAAATAAAGAAAATTAATTCTTATCAGGGTGGACCTAGGTAGAGAAAGGCAACGTCAGGAGGCTTGCCTATGGGAGCTAAAATTAGAGCGGCTATACGCTATTGTACTAGAATAAAAATTAATAAACTAAACACAACAACAACCACAATTTCTGAATTTATGTATATATAAATGAATAGTTAAATCCAAATTAGAGGAATGATAGAAGATGCAGTTCGATTGACTTTAAATTCATTATTTGCTTTACAATAATTTAACATTGCTTTAAAGATTTGCTAATAACATTATCCAATGGGGAAAAAATTCTTAAATAAAAATAATAAAAATATTTAAGAACCATGTCTAATTGAAATCGTCTTATAGTTTAGCATGCAGGAGCCATTGTTTATGAATAATAAATTAGATTTAAAGTATAATTCGTGATTTTGCAGAAAAGAATGTGAGATAGAGATGTTTTAATTTAGGTTTAGATATATTGCTGAGTTTTGCTTTATTGTTTCAAATTGTTTTAATTATCTCTGCTGAAGACTTGGTACTATTTGATTTTGTAAGTTTCATTCGTGTTGGTAAAATGTAAATTTTCTTCTAATAAAACAGTTTCAAATCAATTATTATTGCCTTCATTTCGAATTATATTTCATTTTCAAGTTGAAAACCTGAACCTCTATACGGTAATACTTTTGGCATCGTATATGGCCATACACTATACGTGTGCTTGATGCAGATCTGTATAGAGTGTTGAACCTAGGCATAAATAATCGACAAACATATATATACGTGAATTACTTTGCAAATTAGTTTAGATGGCAGCTCTGGTATTCTTTATCCACATTCGTGTTCACTCAAAATTAAATTAATTATTACAAATTTCTTGACTTCGTCAGCACTTATTGTTTAATAAGCTGTGCTCGAAAATATAACTTCAAGGAAAATATGCACATCTTCAGTTAACTATTTTTCGAAATAATTTAAGTCAATATTTTTACAACTTAATGTCAACTTGAAGAGACAAAATAATAATTATATTCTTTTTCGAGGGGTGCTAATATCATCTGACGTATAGAAAAACCTAATATATTATATTACATTTTAAAAACTATCACAGTGTCAGCATTGGCGGAACATACAGAATTACAACGAAAAACTCTACTTCATTTAAGGGAAATAGCCTTTTTATAGCAAACGAAAGATATATTTAATGAATAGAAATTGCATTACCTGTTTCTTTTATACTAAAATTAAGGTGTCATAGAGCTGAATAACTGCTATAAGATTTGAGTAGCTCCGGTGGTTCAAATTTCATCACTGTGCATCATGCAAAACTTCCCGTTATCTATTAGAAGGATTGTCAAGTTTGCAGGCCATTGCTTCCCATCATCGGTGGTCATCAATAACACAACTGTGTATACGGAGTGCATTCTTTAATGCACAACGCTCATATATACACTTAGAGTGTATGATGATTATTGCATAAAATTCATTGTCTACAAGAATCATATTACAATGTAATTGTAAAGATCAGTAGGTTTCAAAATAGAGTTTTAACAATTCATTCTGTTTTTATTAATTGCTTATGATAAACTAAATTATTAAAAAAATAAGATGCATATAATTAAGAATATTAAAAAAAAGCGTATTTACAGCACATTCGGTGTAAAATAATTGCCTACCAAGGAATATGAATTGTAACAAATTTAAATGAATTTAAATTTTACAAAAAACAATTGTTTTTAGTTTTATTGTATCGTTTTTGACTATATTTTCGATCCTTTCGTTTTAAACTGGAAATGGGTGCATTTAAACAACCATAAAGAATATCCGTTGCAATAATTCTCACAATAATTGCAATAATTAAAAGAGTAAAAGTCAATTTTGGTATCTATTATACTCTTTTAAATGCGTTCAAAACCGGAAGTCAATAAATATTAATTTGGTTCTTAACTCTTTTATATTTTCCAAAAAAGAAGTTGCCTTTTTTTGCTGAATTTTTTTGGATATGGTTTTTCGAGATTACAGATGATTAATTACTGTCTTCCGGCAAGTAAAGAGTCTCCCACCTCTTCAATATATTACAATGCATTGAAACATTGTATCATCTGCGAATGAAAGATTTAAGGAATTCTTATTGTTCCCACTTTGGAAAATAATATTAACATTCTGTTACATATGCAAAAAATATCATATGTTAAATAATGAGCAAAATCTTATCTTTTGAATTATATTCCTCTTAAGTATAAGAATGGATAATTCACACAGAGACATATTAAATTCATATTGACTTCTAATTTAAACATAAAATAACATATTCTTAAAATTAATGATTAAAATAATCTTGAAGAACCGAGTTTTAATATGAGACGCAAAATTTCTGCAAATATTATTATTTAAATTTTCATTAGTAATATAACGAAGGTTCGATATATTTAAATAAATACTTTGATATTTATTACCTTCAAAAATACAGTAAGAGCAAAGAGAATTATATTTTTACGAATGAACATATTTGTCAAAATGATTTAATGTTAACATAAAATTTTCTTTTTTAAAAAAAATATTTTGGAAAAAATAATAGGTTTGAAGATGAGTTATTAGTTTGCTGTGTATGTGCGTATTCAAATATGTTTTATACTTAAGACATCCTAATACTCCAAATTTACAAAATTTCTGAAAAATTTACGGAATGGGCACACATGAATTTAGAAGACATTTTTTTCAAAGTAATGAATATATTTTCTCTAAGCCAAATCAGCTTCCAGATTATGATCAACAGTGGTAAGCTATCACATAATTCTAACGTTATATGTCAAATTTAAACATTGAGTAGAGTATCAAAAATCGAATGAAAGAAGCAAAACGTTCGCGTAATTTCATAAGTATGGTAGTATAGATCTGAATAGTTAATTAGAAACTATTAAATGTTATAAATTAAACTGCTGTTTGTAGAAAATGCAACACCATGAAGGAATCATCAGAATCAAATGAAATTCGCAGCAAATGTCAATTATAGGATATTATGCAAATTAATAAAGTTTCAGAGCCATCGCGCGTGCGCGGCGCGCGCAGCGCCCTCTGAATTGATGCTGAAAGCGTATAAATAAAGTGCTGTACCGGGACGTTGAAAAAAGTCTATGATTATTTGTTAGTGGCAAACGTTTAGTGAGACCTGAGTATGCCTCCACGACGGAAGAATAAGAAATTCAAGCAACTTACGGAGTTTGAACGAGGGAGGATAATCGGCCTTCGAGAAGGAGGATTTTCCTATCGCGCAATAGCAGCTCGTATGCAGCGGAACAGTTCCACAGTGATGCGAGTTTGGAAGCAGTGGACCGACGAGCACCGAACAACTCGAAAAACAGGCACTGGACGACAGAAGGTGACGTCAGAGCGCGATGATCGACACCTGCTCCGCATGGCGGTGAATGATCGCACAGCTTCCTCCAGGCAGCACGTTGGTCTACTGCTACAGGTGTACAATTGTCGGCTTCGTCAATTCGTCGTCGTCTGCTGCGTCGTGGATTGCGTGCAAGGGTGCCTTTATACAGGATTCCCCTCACGGCGAATCATCGACGGCTGCGTCGGCAGTGGGCTCTTGAGCACAGAGACAGGCGAGCTGATTGGCACCAAGTTGTCTTTTCAGATGAATCACGCTTCAATTTGTGGACCCATGATGGCCGTGTTCGTGTTAGACGTTATGCCGGTCAACGCTGCCTTCCTGAGTGTATTATTGAACGACATAGTGGTCGAACACCCGGAGTTATGGTCTGGGGTGCGATTTCGTATCATGGACGATCCAATTTGATACGAATTGAGGGTAATCTCAATAGCAACAGGTACGTCCGTGAAGTGCTACAGCCCGAAGTCGTTCCTTTCCTTCAAGGCATCCCTGGAGCTATCTTTCAGCAGGATAATGCACGCCCACATGTTGCGCGGACTGTTCGAGACTTCTGTTCAGCACAACACATGCAACTTCTTCCTTGGCCTGCTTATTCACCGGATATGTCGCCTATTGAGCACGTGTGGGATATGGTTGGTCGGCGTCTCGCTCGTGATCCGCGTCCTGCAGTTTCCAAAGACGAACTTTGGTTGCGCATACAAGCGATATGGAATTCTCTTCCTCAAGCAGATATTCAACATCTGTTTGACTCCATGCCACGTCGTATAGCAGCACTTATTGCAGCGCATGGTGGCTGCACCAAATACTGATTTCGGACGCTTAATTTGTTTCTTTTGTTTTGAAAATTTCATCATTTATTTGTATCAGTACAAGTCGTTTCTGCATTAAATTTCATTTGATTCTGATGATTCTTTCATGGTGTTGCAATTTCTACAAACAGCAGTATACATTAACAATTTCCTAGTTATTTACAATACATAGGTCGGTATGCATACAAAAATGATCAAAAAATATCTATTGTTTCTGAAGAACGAAATAAGGAAAAGGTCGTGTAGTTGGATTAAGATAAGGGAGCTGGGTATATCGGCGCATTACTTGCTAACTTGATTGTTCTGACCTAGCTGTAAGAAGATGTTGGCAGCAGAGGGTGCATGAAGGTACACACACGTGACGGTCGATTCTGGACAACCTAGACTGACCAACAGAAGAGAGGATCGCTTTATCTGTCGACAAGTTCGAACAGCCTCAACTGTGGATATACTTAGTTTAGATTAGTTTATATTAACGTCGCACTAGAAGCAACACGAGGTCTATTGGCGACGGACCTCGTAATTTTGAACCACGGTCAAGTGACGAGGACGACACCTGAGCTGGCACCCCCCTCTCCTAACATCCACACCACGCCAACGGGGGGACTTTGGGCCCCGAACAGATTTAACGTGCATCAGCCCCGGCTACACGGCGGGTCTTTGGCGGCCAAGGATCGAACCCACGACTGAACGAAAACCGCCAGCTGCGAGTCCACGACCTTGACCACTAGGCTACCGCGGCCCACCTGTGGATATACTCATTACCCAATTTCAATTGCTGTCTTCGTACGGAAGTACTGTTTCACGCTGAAAATTTTCCAAATGGTTAGCTGAAGGAGGTTTGTTTTCACGACTCCCGTCATACAAACGTTACTTCTGGCTGTTCGATACTGTCGCTTTCGTTTGCACTGGTGTCGGGAGCGACGAGCTAGGATGGTCAGGGAACGGAACCGTATCGCCTTCAGTTATGAATCGCTATTCTGTGACGGTCGTATTCGCTCATGGTATCCCAGTGGTCAGCGGTCAAATCCGGAATATTTTGCAGAGAGGTATTTTGCCCCTACTGCAGGGGCGATAGTGTAGGGAGCAATCACATATGACAGCCGGTCATCACTAACTGAGAAACAGGGAACTTTTATTCTCTCAACGATTTGTTCAAGAAATCTTGCAGCTCACATCTATTGTCCCTCATGCCAGGACATTTGACCTTAAATTTTCAGCAATAGAATTCTCGGCAATATGCGGCAAGAGTTGCTTGTCTCAGACAAGTTCTCGGCCTCCATGCTCATCGTATTTATCTCCAATTGAGCACATATGGGAGTAGTTCCCTCGTTAAAGTGCAGTTATTACAGGTCTACCTGCAACAAGCATGGGCTAACAAGCGTAATTTGCCTTAGGAAAGTAAACAGAACTTGAATCCCTCAACGGCATACCGTGAGGCTTCTTTCATCCTCTCTAGACAATGCCCATCAGGATACAAGTGTGTTCTTATTGATATGCATTTCTCTACAGTAAAATATCTTTTTACGCTGATTTTTTAATCATTTATACATAGCAACATCAAGCATCAAATTGCCTTCCATTCTAGCATTTCTTTTTTAGTGAAATTATTATTATTATTTTGACATGAGTGTACATCTATATTTCAAAGTACTTACCATGAAAGGATACTTTTGAAAATGCATTTAAAATCGCAATCAGATAATTGTTAACAGATTAGACCAAGTGAATATTGCTTGACTTATAGGAAATACTTATTTCGAACTCCAGTATGATGAAACATTATGTCGATAAGGAATCAATTCCACAATACATTTATTAATAAATGGAAATATTTTACTCGTAATACTACCGCTTACTTATAAAAAAAATGAGTCTTTTCGTTATTTTTGTTGATCCACGTATACAATTGCTCATGTAAATTTCTTCGAATTTGATATCTTTCTCGCCAAACTTAGAAATGTTTCGCATCGATTTGGAATTAACAAGTAAAAGTTTACTGAACTGGATTCCTGAACTGGATCATCTCAGTATGTTTGAGATTTTCCTTTTTAATTAACAATAGTTACTTAATAAGGTACATTTGGGAAGAACTGTTACACTATTTGATTTAGTACTCTTAAATAAATAGAGATTTCATTGAAAATCTACTTTGATAAATGTAAACATGTTTATTTATTAATAAATATTTATGTGTAACAAATGAGTAAATATACTCTTCTAATTACAATTTTCAACGTTCTGTTTGTGATTAAACTCTAACACTGAACATTTTAAATATTTTCAATCTGGTGAGATTGAACGTATAAATACAAATATATAAACTCATGTTTCGGTATTTTATTATTTCCTTATATAGTTTTCCTTGCCGTTATGGATTCTGTCATGCGATAAGTTAATGTTGATTTGATTGTTTAAAGTAAAGGAATACAATAAATTGGCTGCAAATAGTAAATTATTCTACATTTCCTAATTCATATCGCATTTAAAAATTAATATTGCCTACCTAAAACTTTTTCCTACCCGAACATTTTTATTTACCGTACCATAGGATTTTCCACAATTAAAGATAAAACAGATTATTTTTAAGCCATTTTATTTAAAAATTAAAATCAGAAGCATTAGTTTAGAAATAATATTAATGATCTTACTAAAGACATAAGATATACTAAAAAATATTCAATTTTTGACAGTTGTTAAGGAGAAAAGCACCTTTTTTTTCAGAAGTAAAAGAGTATTTATTAGAGAAGAGAGGATTCGGAAACAGTATCATTTTGCTATTACCATCAACAGCCAGAAAGTGCTGATCTAATCACTTTTGCTGCCCACTGATGGAAAAGCATGATAAATGACATCGTTTCCTCTTATTTCTCAACGGATACCTCCAAGTATTTATCATTTCATTCGGTTCTAAACTTTTTGCCAAGTAGACAGAAGAAGCGTTTCGAATTTCATCTGAATGTGGCGCTTTTCTCTTGTTTGTAGAACTCCGATTGGCTTAACTCGTAGTGGAATATCAGGAATATGTTGTAAATTATGCGCCAAACACTTTTTAAAGTGCCGAAAAATCTAAAATTTTATTCATTTATGAAAAGAATAGTATCTTTTAAATATTATGCTTAAGCGAAGTTTTAAAAACCTCAACTAACTCCTTGAGGTAAAATGACGAGTTTAGTTTGTCATCTGGGTTTCATGTCATAACATGACAAGCTGTACTTGTCACGTTATTAAAGTTACTGCTAAATGTGATAGAAATAATTTAGTTTAAAATTTCTATTGTATTAAATTTGTCAATATTGCATTTCTTTACCTAACTTGTGTAAATATCACAGATAGTTATCCACATGCCGTTTACAGTTAGAATTACTAGGTAAAGTCACAGCGAATTTTGTGATTCAATAGGGTTTCACTCCTGTAAAGATTGTGATAATAGGCTATTTTCTCTTTACTGACCTCGAGGACTTTTTGATAATTTGAAATCATACAATTACAACTCCTTGTCAACTAAAATGAAACGTGATGAGATAAATTAGATGAAAGTAAGAAGTGAAAGAATTAAAGACAGTGATATATAAGCGAAGCCAAATTGAAAGGAATAAGAAGGGTGATAGATGATAACAACAAGCTGATAAATGTTACAGACTGAAATGATTCCTCTTAATTAATCATTTTTTGATAACAATTAAATATGACTACTGATCGGAATATTAGGTCTCAAATATGCTATAATCAAAAAATATTTGAATACGAATCAAAGATTTGGTGATTTAAGTTTTTATTACTTGAAAGTAAACTGGGATTAACTAAGTTAAAAAAGGACTAGAGATAGAGATTTAACATATTTGTTTATAGACAATAAAGTATTTAGTCCAGATCTTATGTCCCTTCAATAGGAGATTTGAACTTATTGACTATTTAATTAGCCACTCAAGGGGCTATTTTTAGATGGGTCGCTTTTGGCGTACCAGATCATTTTTAAATTTTTACCGTTTTCATTAGTTTTAATTATATTTAGCTTTAATTTATTCAATTTCATAATTTATCGTTCGCTTTAATTTTAATATTAGAAAAGCTTACTATTGTGCATTTCTTGATATTTTTTCATCGTTCACTTTAATACTTATATATTTAATTGAATAATTTAATAATAATTTCAAAATAACCACATCTTGGGTGGCTAAATCTGTTCTTTGCAAAACTTTCCATAGAACTTTTTTTTGTTATTAGATTTTCAGATTGCTATAGAGTTAAACAATAAAGGAAACATACGTCACAACATCAGTGTGAACATCAATTAATATATAACTTTTAATAAAGAAAAAATGTGTAGAGATATAACCATTGTAATGGTTAATAGTATTGCAAACTTTAAGAATAAAGATAATTCGAGCGATATTATGAAGAATTTTCGTAGTTTTTTTTATATTCCTCAAGGAATTACAAGTCTATCCGAATCAATAATATAATTTTAATTAACAATGTGTACGAATTATCAAATGAAACATATCATTTTCAATAAAAACTAAATGAATGTTTCATTATTCAATAATTCCGGAAGGGATTAAAACACTAAAAAATAAGAAAACATTTCTTTTTAATGTATTCAAAACAATTACTCAAATCAGTATAGTTTCCCATCAAAACAAATTTTTAATTAACTATAAAGGGAGAATTTCAATATCACGTTTTACATAAATTCAAATTCGATTTTGCTTGTTTGCGAATATGTTTAAATTACGTCAATAAAAAAGAAAAAACGCACTTTTTTTCTCATAAAAACTAAATATCTACTACTCACAAATGTATGATTTTTAAATTTATTTTGTAGATAATTTTGAAGACCAATTTATAATATTTCAACGATACATTTTCAAAATACTTTTTTCAGAATGAATTCAGCCAAATCTCAGAAGTATTTCAAATATTCAGCATCCATGAACGCTAAAATATATTCGAAATATGTTTGCGATACATCGAATACATGCCAAGACTTTGAATCAATAAATTCTTAACATATTTTTCTTTGTATTTACTACGCGTATTACATTCATAAAAGTTACACTTTACTCGAAACATGTGAAATACGTTCAATATATATAAAGCTTTTGAATCAATTTATTTTTAGCTCACTCTTTGTACTTTTTTGTACTCTTTGCACTTAGAAAAACTTAGTATTTATAGATGTTGTAATATGCATATAAATATGCATATTACAACATCTATAAATACTAAGTTTTTCTCGAAATGCAATGAATACAGTGATATATATTAAATATTTAAACCAATTTGATTGTTATGTGGGATATAAGACAACAATGACTATTGTCTCCATTTTCATAGATTCTTTTTATTCAAAAAGTATCAAAACATTTCATCTTTTGTAAGAATGCTCTGAAAACTAGTTTATTAGCTACGGTTCTCTCCAAAAATTCTTTGAAATTAATATTTTGCAGTGGGTCTATCTTCAGAAGATTCCAGAGAAGAATTCTGCGGGAGGCATATTTATAGCAGGTCAAAAGAATATGTTCCAAATCACTGACGTGGTTACAGGTTCTACATTCTGAGTTATCATTTCAGTTGAATTTATGCAAAATCCCTGGAGTTATAATCATTTTGCTGATGATTCGAGTGCTTAGTATTTCCTCTCTTCTATTTTTTGTCCATTTAGATATTATGTCAACGGTGGGAATGTTTCCTAAGATTTCAAAATATCTGCTCGAATAAAAGTTTTCATTAGTTCTTTTCATTTTGTCGTGGAAAATATCGCTATTCATGTCTTCTGGGGCAATCCAGTCAAGGTACTCATTGGATTCCGTTACCGATTTTGCGAGATGAACTGCCTGTTCATTTAAAAAAAAATGTCGAATTTCCCGGAATTCAAAGCAGAATTGTCTGAGTATGAAAATGTGACTGAATAAATATTTTACTGGTTAGTCTATACATGACTTTTGGGGATTTTATATTGTAATTTTTTAAAACTGATAGCACAGAATGACTATCTGAGAGAATTAACAGATTTTCTTTTGATTCAGTTTAGTTCGTATAGAGCTTGAATCAATTTGTTTTTAACGCTTTCCTTGTATTTATGTTATCGATTGCATTTACTGTGATTTTTAAGATTGATTGATTGCTTTTCATGTCACAATTAAAAACAACACTCCGGCTCCTAGACCTCGTAATTTTAAATCTCGGTCAAGTGACGAGAATGACAACTGATCTGGTACCTCCCTCTCCAAATGTCCACACTGCACCAACGGGAGGACTTGAAGCTTCGGAAGTGTTAACCTGTGTAAGCCTCGAGACACGGCTTGTCTTTAGAGGAAAGAAGATTCGAACTCATGACTTAACGAAACAACGCCGGCCGTGAGTTCGTGACCATGACACTAAGCTACATCGACTATCGTATTTATTGGGAAATAATCTATGTACAAAGTGGCGGAATGAAGAATCATGCGTCATTAATCAATGGTGCATTATAGAATGGATTAAATGTTCTAGAGTTATGAGCACAAAAACTTCAAAGGCTATTTGTGTAACACATTTTTGAGGCATCGAAACCTTTTATATAATTACAGCAGTATGATACGCTAAATGCTTGACTAAAAGAACAAAAAAAAAGTACTTAAAACAAGATTAAATAATAAATTTTTAAAATGTTAATAGATTTTACGTCTTTTATTAAATCATTGTATATATGTTAGTTTGTGAATTGTTTCAAAAAATCGCACATTTGTAGTGAAAAAATACTAAGATATAGGATTTTAAGTTCGGTCGCTTTCTAATTATTTTTTGAAGAAGGTGTGTATCTAATATCGTATATTATTCGCAAAGATAACAATTTTCATGTATCACTTATATTTTCTTACTGCAGAAATGTTTTGTATGTCATGAAATTATATTTTTGATCAACCCTATACAAAATATATCGTTCCGTAGGCACTGGAAAATAAATGCATATTTAAAACTATTTTTACTGTCGTTCTGGTAAGAAAATTATTCATTCAATATATATATATATATATATATATATATATATATATATATTCCCGCAAGTAAGATGACTTTCAGATAAGATGAGGTATCAATTTTCGTCTAAGTTTTATAGTTTTAGCATATGTCTGTCCTAAAAGACGATTCTCAAACTGTCAACGCCTTATGAGTATAGCTTAGATCTGCAATCATCACCTGGAACAAATTTTATCATCTTGTATCTGGCAGCACTGCCTATAGGTGCATTCACTCACATGCACCTCTAACATGTTTATTAGTCGCGGTAGTCAAGTGGTCATGGTGATGAACTCGTAGCCCGTGTTTTTTCGTCTAGTTATGGGCTCGAATCTTAATGCTACTAAGGATCCGCCGCGGAGCGGGACTCATGGACTTTAAAAATATCGAGATTTCAAGTCCTCCTGTGATATGGTGGGGAAGTTTGAAGAGGGAGATGCTAGCTCAGATGTCATCCTCGTTACTTGACCGAGGAGGACTTGACTCGTTAATTAAGAGGTCCATAGCCAATAACTCTCACATTGCTTCTAAATGCGATGTTAACAATCAATTATTCTATATTTTCTTGCTATTGGCAGCACTGCGTACAGTAGCACTTGCCTAATCACGAACTCGTATGTACTTCTTACAAATCCTTCAAAAATTGTGCGCTTTCTTATGTTACGGATGGCCCTGAGGACGATTAGTTGTGGGATATTGACGACAAAGAGGAAATTGGTCCCCTAGATACAGAAGGGACCCATATAACGAGCTTCTCACCCACCAAAGTGATGATGTACTTGAGGGGCTATTTGCCTCAGATGAGGAAAGTGACAGTTTTGCGGGATTTTAAATTCATTGGAAAGTAATATGTTTTGTTTTATAATGGTTTTAATATATTTCAATCTAATTTTTTAACATCTGTCCTATAAGACGACCCCGGATTGGCCCCCTTTCCCCTTCAACTATCGTCTTATCTATAGAAGCATACGGTAAGTGTTAGTTTTTGTGAGAGATTACTGGTTACATGTATGTTTATTACTTGCTTACAACATAATATAAAAAAATTACGAATTTTTTCTCGACTGTAACATCCCAAATATAAAATAAAGTACTTCATTGCAGCTACTTGAGCTGCAGTTTTCTCGTCAAGAGAAAAATATGACATTTTCTGCTAAACATGTGAAACTCTCTTATTAAATCAAAACAATCAACATTTTGAATACTCAAAATCTAGAATATGTGACATTCATAATATTAGATTTTTATACTTGGAGGGTAACTTATGTTTTCTTTCTCTACAAGTGGGGTTCAAAAAGTACTTATATTTGAAGACAGATGGCATCGTTTAGGTAAATTGTTAATACCACTGGATGCTTTCATCTGTTAAGCGGAGCCGAAACGAATTTGAGAATAAATCATAAGTTAGTTTGGATTTGGTAGTCATTTACTTCCAAATGAAAATTTGATTGTTGCTGCATTGAGTAGTAGACGTCATTTCGCGTCAAGTTAACACTATCGTTGATAAATGGATTCATTGTTATACATCGGAAACCAAGTAACAATCAGAGCAATGGGTTGCTTCCGGTGAATATGCTGTAAAGAAGATGAGAATGATCTCATCGGGCCTGGAAAGTTTATGACGAGGAAGTTTTGAGATACGAAAGACTTCATGTTCACAAATACGGGTAATTGAGACTTACGCATCTGTCTAGTGAGTCAATATGTTTTTTTTAACTCAAAACATTTTAGATGCTACATGCGCCATCTTTTGGATTTTCTAAGGACTGACTGAACGAACTTCGTAATCTGCTTGACTTATTAATCGACTTGAGAATTAATTATATCATTAAATTAACTACATGTGTTTGCATACAGAATTCCCAATTAATTACCTTACTTTTGTATGCAGTATAACTATTTGATAAGAATGAAAAACGATAATCAAAAATCATTTATTTTACTCAACCGATTCGAAATGCACAGATTATCTGTTGTTAGCATTTACTTGAATTAACCTAACAAACATTAATCTGTGTCAATTGTCTAATTAATCTATAAAACTACTTAATTAAATTCGTAAGGCAAATAAGTTGACATTAATTTCCTTATTGTCTAAGAATGGAAAACAGCAATTTGCAGGTAGGTACTTAACAGTAATTAACACGGTTATGATATGCATTATCTTTGATGATGTGTTCAAGTCCCTTTTGAAAAGACTTTCACAAGCTCGATGTCATTTCCTTTTATTCTGTTATTCTGTTGTCCGTAAATTCTTCCTTTGGGATTAATATCGGATCTTCACTTTTGCCAGTAGACTACGGAATTGTTCTGAGCGTGGGAAATTCAATAAATTTATTTCATTCTATTCAAATACTTTGGGCAATGAGTGTATTAAAAATTCGAGCCAAATAAAGACAGAGAGATAAAAACAAAATATATACTTCATATTAAATCATTAAGATAGAGTGTCAGACTCATAACACTGAATCGATAAATATTTCGAAGACTTAACTATTAAAGTATTTTATACATGAGTTTCTGAATTATATTTTTTATAGTACATTGATATTTCTCTTATCTAAAGTGTTAATCTACGTAAGTAAAATATATTCGTTTTAAACTAGTGAGAAAAATCAATAGAAACTATCTTAAGATTTTATTTAATTATGTTTAGTACTTTTATAAGATGCTGTGAGTTTTTTTTCACTAGCTAGCATTTTGAAAATCATTTTAGGCAATTTCTCACTTTTGGAGTTTTATAATTGGAATCAATTAGAGATTCAAACTACAAATTGGCATATTTTGGTAATATAATCCAATAGAAAAAGAGTATCACTCTTGAAATTGTCTTTTGTTTCATTATTTTCGTTGTCTAATAACGTTTATTTTAGGTAACAAATTCTACAAAGAAATTGATTTCAAATGTAGAAAAACATATGTTCAAGATTTCAGTGAAAATCATATTATTTATTAACGTTTTTTATTTTGTATATCTTCATATCTGAACAGTTCCATAATTTTGTTTTTAAAATCAATATTGAAACCTTCCACGGACTTATAAAAATCCCCCCCCCCGAAGAAAAAAAAAAACCATACAGAAAAATTTAATAGAATTCTTCGAAAGGTAGATTTATAACCCACTTTATTATTAAAAATAGTAGCTAACTAAACCATATACCATGTATTATAGTATTGAATATTTATTAGAAAATATTACGTTCAAACGATACAAGTTAGAACTCGAATTTCAAAGTTAAAATCGTCTATATAATTGTTCATTTTTTAAAAAAAAAGAACTCGAACAATTTCAGAGAATATCGAACATATATTTGTACCGTTTTTCTATCTGGTAAAAAAAAACCGCAGACGCATCATTTAGCAGTGGAACCGTTTCGCCTTTCACAGACGCAGAAAGAGAAGGAAATTTCGATGTTGCTTCAAATACCAAACGATTTTCTGCCTTATGTTTTCCCGCGAGATTCCACAGTTGTATTCTTACGATAGTCGATAAATCTTCCGAATCACTCGGTGTTGAAGTCGAACCGAAATGGCCAAGTGGTTTTGTTCGGAAAGTGCACAAAGAAACTGCACTCTAAAATTGAACTACTTCTTCGTCTTATTTTTAGGAATTGTAAAACCACTTTGTGAGAACACCTTTGTTAACGATTCTTTTGTAGTCGAACCGATGTCTAGAAATGTTTATTAGTTTAAACATTAGAAATGTTTATGTTAAGGTAATTAAAATTTATAAAAGAAATCTTTGTGCTGAATTATTTATAGAAATAGTTCCATTTAATCAATGCACTGACGAAAAATTCCATATCTCTTGAAATTTAATAATCCATTTATGACGGGGGCTCAAAAAGTACTCATATTTAAAGACAGATGGCATCACAAAGGTAAATTGTTTTTACCAATGCATGCTGACATCTGTTAAAAGGAGCCGAAACTAATTTGACGTTGATTCATAAGTTAGTTTTAATTTGGTAATCATTTCCTGCCAAATCAAAACTTGATTGTTGCCGTGTCGAGTTGTTGTCTCCGTCGGAGAGACCTGACGGAACTGCGTTATTGTAAAAGGAAAAAGGGCTATTTTAATATAGAATGAGTCAATTAAAGACATTCATAATTTTTCAAATATGTTTTAAATTTATAAATTAGATTTCTTGAGTAATTCTTGGGCATGGATATGACAATTCATTACATGGAATCATAGTGTCTCGAGTTATCAAGAGATAAATCTCTCAAAATTTCTTTAAATTACATAATTTATACAATTTATTTTTCTTTAATAACATAATTGTTTCTTAGGTTATTGATATAAATGTCTTCTGTTCGTAATAAAGTTAGAATACTATCGATTAAGACTGATATTCTATCGTGAAAATATGAATCAAATATCGCTCATTAGTCCTTATCTTTAACGCGAAAAATATCGGGATTACTTTCAATATTTAAAATTCCCTAAACGTCTTGACTCTTAAATTTTTTAAAAGTATTTGTAGTATTTATATTTATTTCTTAATATCGTGTAATGTTTAGCTGCATTTGGGATTAACTACAAACTATCTAGCGTTTGAATATTAAACTCAAAATAGACCAAGATCTTGCATGTAATTACCACGCCTTTTATTTTAAAAAAACTACTTCACAAACCTCAGCCTAAAAGTTTGAAAGTAAGCTACTTATCTTAATTAAATTCAATGTCAGCCTCTGTGTAAAAAAAAAAGGGGGAATAGTATATCCTGCTCGTAGATAAATTTCAACGTATCCAATATATCTCTTCCTTAACTTCTCATTTCGACTGTATTGAAGATTAGAATCAAATACATAACAAAAAAGTGATATTTATTTTATAACCTATTTGTATAAGTTAATTCGTGAAAATGAACGTGGGTTCGTTATAAGAAGTAAAATTCGATAGAACAGCATAAAATCATATTAAATGAAGAAATAGGAGAGAACACCACAACTAAAATTACATTTGAATTTTATTAACTAATATCAATCAAAAGCAACACAATTAATAATTTGAGCCTCCCAAATAAGGAAAGGAAGGGAACTTAGACCGCTATCGCTCCAAACTTATAGAAGAATCTGATTAAACTTACATGAGGGATACCTTATTTTTTCAGTCAATGTAGTTGAGACCGCATTCCATGCTTGCCTCGACGAAATCCGTCGTTATATCATCATATTGCCTTTCCCGAAATATGTTTTCTCAGATGTGTAATCGAAAATGAAGAGTCGTTATCATATATTTGAGGCCATTTCAAGTTCCCCAGAGGCTGAAAGGCGACACAAAATGTAAGAGCCTAGAATCACTTATTGAAACTGGTACATCACTCTTTAAGGTACCTCCTAATACAAGAACCATTGGAATAGAAGCACGTTTATTATTATGAAACCAACTACTTTATACCAATGTCGAAGAAATTCACCACCTAAAAGCAGAATCAACGTATGACAGCCATCTGTACATCGCCATAACGGGAGAAATGATGCCCGGCAAAGATCATTTTCAAATGCTGGATTAATCGTATGTGAGAAGCATTGAGGTTTCTGAGGCAGGTACCATAGCGTTCTCCATTGATCATCGCAAGTGATGAGACGTGATTTCATACCTGTAATTGATGCATTGACACAAAGTGATAAAGTTAAGCAGGACCAATGTCAAGCATGACGGTGAGGGTGCTGGTTGGTCCCTGGCTCAGGCGGGAGTATGTCTTGAGATATGGTTCATCTCTGCGGTACGACACGTGGTCATTTCCTGCTGTTCTTAAGTTTAGAGATATATCTGAAGAGTACTGTATCTGTTTCAAGAAATGTTTCAGTAATTTTTGTTTTGTTTTACGGTCTCCTTAAAATCTTACTTCTGGACGAACCAAATATTATATAAAACTGTTAATTTATTTTCATGTAATAATTATGGCTTAATCAAATAGCATTAGCACAAAACAACAACTCCACAACTGTAATGCCTTCTGAATTAAAAGAGAAACAATTTCTGTATAAGATTATATTTTTGCTACATTTTATAAGTACAGGGATCCAACATTTGAAGTCTATGAATGGAGAAGCTCTAGTCAAGAGGACGGATTTGAAGAGATTTAGTGAAAACCTGTGTACGTGTATTATCGAAAATAATTGTTTGCGTTTATTTCCTCAATGCACATCTGAAGCAGTTAGCTTATAATGGTAATGTGGAACCAAAAGACTTTCTTAGAAATATGACGTTCAGAGGAATATAATGACAGAATTAAGAAAATATTCTTCTCGGTGCTAAAAGTGACTATCTGGTCCATTTCATGGTCGTCATTTTTAAATATATTTCATTAGAAGGTGGTTTCTTTCTTGTTGAACACCTCCTAAGGTGATTTAACTTTCAGAATTATGACATGCATCTTTACGCTGACACCACCACCTGAAGTTGTGGGCTGACCATTTCAAAGGACACTTGTTTTAATTTCATCTTATGAACCAATGTAGTTGTTCTGTACGAAGGTTGTAACGTGATTATTTACGAACAATGCCCTGAGCAGCACATGAGAGCTATCTGTGACGTAACTGTAATTTGAACTTCAGTTAAGAGACGAGGACGACACTTCAGCTGAGTACCCTCCTATTTGAAACTTCTTCACCACACTAGGGAGGACTTTAGACTCAACCAGATTTAAAGTGTGATCCGAGGCTGCAATGGTGAGTCTTTAGTGGTATCAGGCTCGAAACCATGACTCGATTAAAACAACGTCAGCCCATAGTCCGAGAAGATGACCACTATATTACTGGTCATATGAATGACATAAATGATATATGTATGTTTTTACTATCTAATATTTTGTTATAACCATGTAGTTCAATTAATAGTCATATTGATTATCAACAATTATGAAACACTTTCATTTCTAATATATATATAAACAGAAAATTGAAAGTTTATGCAAAGTTTTAGAAAAGATTTAGCCATCCAAATTATATTTTTATAACAAATATGTACAGTGTTAAATATACAAAGAACAAATTAAAACATAAACAAGAAATTCAAAATTAACTCAAAAGTTGTAAAATCACAAACCATCAAAGAAAACAAAAATGAGGGGAAAAGTAATTTAAAATGTTATGAATAGACTAGAGTTAAATATGTTTAATGGATCCAAACCATCCATCTCAGCAAAAATACTTTATAACAAAATAGTTATTGCCTTAGTTGAACAAAGGGCAATATAAAAATTATGTACTAAAGAAGACTGAAATAAAGGATATATCCTGCAAAATGTGATTCTAATTTAATTTAATAAAAAGCATTCTTTAGAACTATTTCTTTTCAATATTCACAATTTAAAATGTCAAAGAAATATAAATTAAAATAAAAGTATGTAACTTGCAAACTCACACAATCTTAAAACTCGAAATTACCAATTGGCGCCTTTTGTCATGACCGCTTACACAGTTTGAAATAAATTAATAGAAGAATTACGCCTTTATAAAAATTAAAATAAATAAAATAAATATCCGAGACTTTATAATTCCAAAATTTATAAAAATTTTAAATTCAGAATACATTACTATGTATAATATCACATTTCAAAAGTCAGATAAATACATACTTTTAAAGATATATAATTAATAAATTATTAATAATTATAATTAATAAATTTAAAATTACTAATTAAAATAACTAAATTATAAATGAAAAAGATAAATTTCCTATATAGTTAGACTTAAGGTCTCTTTTAATTCTAAGACGTCGATAGATTTGGGTTATTTCGTCAATTATTTTAAGATCTATCAATTATTTTAATTATAAAGTTAAATATTAATAATTTTATTTCTTGAAAATTTAATTCTTTACATTTCATTAAAAGATAATATATTCATGAAATGATAAAAATTCAATCAATGTAAGAACCTACAAGGTTGACCTGCTAGTAAAAATTTATTATTTATAGATATATAGGTGGTATGCTTGTTCTAAAATTACAATAAGCCTTCTAAAGATAAAACGTAATTATTTTCGTCCTCCTGATTAAATTTAATCAAAATAATAGTTATAAATATAAAACGAATATTTAGACATACAATTGAAAATTATATTATAAAATTACTTGCAATATTCTTATTATGAGATACAAATGAGATACCTTTCAGAAATAGTTCAGTTTGCATTTCTTTTAGAAACATTATCTTTAATTTATAATGTTCGTGTCAGGAAATGGTAGTCGCAACGTTTAATGAACCTGATATTAATTAACGGTTGTTTGAGTATTTTACAAATTATGGTATTACAAACAATGACGAGAATGGTGAGAGCAGGTTTGTCTTTCTAAAGGGGTTGATGCAGAAAGATAATCAAAACGAAAGTTGAAGCTTTAAACTTTGGAGAAGAATTTTCTTGAAGTTACCAATGTACACAGTGTGTGTTTGAGATGCCTACAGGTAAACAGAGATCTTTGAAATGAAAGTATGAAAGCAGTATATATATAATTTTAAAAATTAATGAATGTTATATTGTATAATGCTAGTGGTTGGGTGCTTTTATTACTCAGATTATAAATGTTGTTATATATTCTGTATCATTTTTAGCCACCAATGGGTATTACTGATCCCTTTCAATTTCTTATCGTTTCTTCAATATCTACATAGAGCCTAAATATATTCTATTTAATAATTTATGTTTGATTTAATTTAATTTACATTTAGCTATATAATATTCAATTTAATAATTTTTCGTTTGCTTTATTTTAATTATATTTAGCCAAATACATGCGATTAATAATTTATCCTCCTTTAATTTATATCAATACTATTGTCCTTTTCTCAATATTTCATCGTTACTAGTGCTACAATTAACTTGATTAACTTAATAATAAATTATTAACTTACCTTGATTGTACTAAATTGTTCTATGCAAAATTTTGCATATAACTTTTCCTTTTAATATTAATCTTGTAAGAATTTAAAGACTTTGTTTCATTTTAAGGCATTTTCATCTTTAATTTCTAAATAATCTATTTATTTTATCTCGTTTTGACTGATTTTATTTTATATGTTACATTAGTTTATTAATTTTAATATAAATTTCATTAGTTTTATTTTACGCATATATATATATGTTAGAAACTTTTATATGAATTTGAACTGTATTTTGTCAAGATGGCAGTGTTAATTTGCATTGAAATCATGATAATCATTGATGCCTTATGTTTATGATTTTTCCTAATGTCAGATTTATACAAATCAAAGTTACTACATGTAGCGTGTTAAGTAGAATGATTCATAATTTTCACATTTACGTTTCCAACAGCTAGTTTAGAATTCCATTATTATAGAGCTCCTTGAATGTTCGTTTTAATAACATTATATTTATTTGTTCAATAATAAATGAGAAAATAAATTTTGAGAAACTATATGAACAATGATTTAAAATTGTCTTTCAGAATTCCATTATTCTGAAATACAAAATTAATTTTCTTTAGTTTCACTTTGTCATACATTATTTAATCATTGCATAAGCAGGAAAAAAATTTTGAAATAAATATTATAATAGTCTTAGTGTGTTTGTGATAAAAAAAACATCAATTTTTATCATTAAACAGATATCTTTATACTGCTACAATATTAAAAATAGTTTTTATGTGAAATGTAACTCTGTATATTACCTGAATTTATGAAGTTTATCATCACAAATGAAATTTGCGTTTTATATTTATTTATGCAGAATTTATATTGCATAAAAAGCACATAGAATTTAATTAATACTGAAAATTAACTTCAGTTATTTGAAAAATTAAAGTTTTTGACTGAGCACGACATATTGAAAAAAAATTTTTTTTTTCGCATTCAGTGATTAAGTAATGCTACATCAGTTTCTTCTTCTCAGCTGTAAAATGTTATATGTTAAAATACAGAGAAAAAAGTTCTTTTGATCATTTTGCTAAGATAGTCACATTCAAAATGAAGCGGAAACAAAATGCTTGAAAGCATTTATGTGTTATGATTATTTCCCAGACCTTGGAAAAAAAAATGTCTGAAAAAAGGATCAATGTTTTTTAATGAAGAATTCCAGTGTTTTTATCAGTGATAATGACAGAGATAAGAATAATCAAGTATTAAACATATTGATTAAAAAAACTGGTTTAAATGTAATTACTTGCACCCCACGAATTGGAATTTTTTCCGCCAAGTTACAAGGTTAAATCTTCCTTTATTTATGATCTTTGTTTGAGAATCGGCCTGTTGAAATTTATTCTTATTTAAAGTAATCGAATTAGTCAGCTTAAGCGTTTTCATTTTATTTTTATAAATAACTGGCATAACTCATTTTTCCAAATGGAGCTATTTAACAGAAAGATAATTAAAAATTTAGTGGTTCAACAAATGATTAATTAAAACGATTCATTCAGTGGTTGTTCATTATTTTTTCAAATAATTTGCTGTATAAAATTAATTATAATCAGCTACAATTATGCTGTTTTCATAAAAACTCCTGATTATGCATTAAATTAATTCTTAATTTTGTGTAATTCAATTAATTATTAATCCTCAAAATATTAATTTCATATCTTTAATTTTTGTCACTGATCTGAATTTAAAGTAGTTTCTCCTTCCTTTATTTCTTACGTATAAAGAATAAAAAATAAACAAGATATTATTAATTAAAAATAGCAAGAAATGATAAACATTATTCTTTTTTAGAAAAAAAAAACATGTGTTATTTCAATCAAACAGCAAATTTTTATTAAATTAAAATTTAGGCAAGGGAATCGTTTAATTACTTACTAAGTTTTAATTCAAAGCTCAACCATTCCTTGGTAAACTTAATTCTTAAGTAAATTTGATCACGATTTTAAATTTACATACTCTGCGCATTGAATGCAGACAGAAAATTCTTCGAATAAAAAATTTATGGGTTTACACTATTTACTCTAAAAATTTACTACGCATTTTTAAAAATAATTCTGAGTGATTTATTATAAAATTTAGCCAGATAATCACTAATACAATGAAAAATTTTTAACTCCCTTAATTAAATTAAAAGAAATGAATGAATTTTTAAGTAATAACCTCAGATTAGCTCGAATTAAATTTTGTGAGTCATTTGGTGCTGAAGGTAAAGTATAAGAAAACATTATAGAGTACTTAATAGAATAACATTTTTGAAAAATATTTTATATAAGTTTGTTAAACACACACACACACACACATATGAGCCGCTCAGAAGCCAATGCGGTTAAGTCCATTTTTTGATATATTCTGATTTTTGGAATTTTTGATGAAATAAATAATAATCTTCTTAGTTATTAAAGGATTTACTCGTTGGTTACTTTTTTCTAGGTTAGACAGCCCTTTTTTTAATAGCCTCTGAATATATTGTATAATAATTTTAGAAGCCATTGTGAATAAGTCCACTTTTTATCAATATTTTTTTACATAAACTTTGAAATAAAAATTAAATTATTCTTCTTCTTTCGATATTTGTTGGTAACACTGAAAAACAAGTAACTGTAACCGTTACTTCTAATTAGAATTTCTTATCTTTTTCAGCTGCCAAAAGGTATAAGTCCTAAAATTTTTAAGATGCTGTCATTATTTCAATAAATACTTACGTTTTTATTTACACATCCTGTACATAGCTTGTTTTTTTGCAGAGTTTACACCTCGAAAAAAGACTTTATACACTTTTCTAATTAAATTAATAAACCAAGAATTTTAAAAACTAATGTATCAAAAAACATTAATTTTCTCAATTTTTGTGTTTTGGACTTAACCGCATCGGCTTCTGAGCGGCTCATATATATATTTGCTGTTAGACACAATAGCCAAAATTCACCCTTAAAAATGGTAATGATTTATGTAATTACAAGAATTGAAAAACTGTAGCATTTTATATTGAAATACAAATTGTTCTTTACACATATTTATGTAAAAAAGAAACATTTCAAATTGGTAAATGAAAAGCAATTCATTTAATGAAAATCTTATGACTCAAAGTGTACATAAACAGCAAGGAAAATTTTTAAAAAATATGTTACTTCTCCAATTGAAAATAATTTAATATTGTATAGTCTGACTTTTAGATCAATGACGATTTAATTCAAGCTAATCTCCAAGATATTAAGGGGGGAAATTGCGTGTTATCTGGTGGAATATCACATTAACGATGTGCATTGCTTAAGAAATTTTTATTTCGATCACTACATTTTCTAACTCTTCAGATTCATCTGATATGTGTTCAATGTGATTCAAATATGGAGAATGAAGAAAATCAAGAAGCTTTATAGGTACTTTTTAAAGGAGACATATTTACGAAACATTTGCTGTATTTTATGGATCTTAAACACGTTGAAACATCCTCTGGCTTACAAGCTGTCAACAGATGCCTGCACGTTATTTTGCAATATCTTCAAGTATTTGAAACGAAATATCGTACCTTCAAAATAGGTCAATTTCCTTTGACAGTAGCCGACACATACATTGATTTTCAAATCATGACTCCTCTTCCAATACACTTTTCAGAAATAATTACATTTATGAGTTTCAATTATTTTTTTCCCTGTCGTCAAGTTTTACCACGTACATCATTTCCGAAAACATAATATTTAGTATCGATAGTAAAACGTTCAATTTTCGATAAATCGAATACCAC
>BMAW01125748.1:0-12303 GCA_019974015.1 Nephila pilipes | reverse complement strand
AACTCTTCAGATTCATCTGATATGTGTTCAATGTGATTCAAATATGGCGAATGAAGAAAAGCAAGAAGCTTTGTAGGTACTTTTTAAAGGAGCCATATTTACAAAACATTTGCTGTATTTTATGGATCTTAATAATGTTGAAACATCCACTGGTTTCCAAGCTGTCAACAGATGCCTGCAGGTTATTTTGCAATATCTTCAAGTATTTGAAACGGAATATCGTACCTTCAAAGAAAGTCAATTTCCTTGTGACAGTAGCCCACAAATACATTGATTTTCAAATCATGACTCCACTTCCAACACACTTTTCAGAAATAATTACAATTATGAGTTTCAATTATTTAGTTCCCTGTCGCCAAGTTTTACCACGTCCATCCTTTCCGAAAACATAATATTTTGTATCAATAGTAAAACGGTCAACTTTCGATAAATCGAATACCCCCACCCACACACACACACCAAAAAAAAAAATACTTAGGAATATATTCTTTGGCAAATTTCAATCTTTTTTTTCTCGATTTCTTCCGGATGTAAATGGCTTTCGTCAAGGAATTCTACAAAGAACTCTTACAGATAGGAAGATTCTCCTGTTTTCGCATTAACTCTCTTACTAGTTGTTGCAGTAATATTTTCCATTAATTTATGAGTGGATAATATACTTCATAACTACTTGAGAATCTCGATCATTCAAAATAATTAGCTGTCCATTACGAGATCGTTAAAAATATGTCCAGTGTTTTTGGAATTTTCTGTAATAGTTTAGAGAGTACACACCTATTTTTCCTAACATTTTACGAAATTTCTCAACGTAAACCTAAATTTTTTAAATGTTTTCCTAAATTTAATTATCAAATTCCGAATATCAGCGGAAATTCCCTTTTTTCGAGTCAGGTTTTCTGGAAGAATAGCAATACAAATTGCTTAAAGCATAAATAAGATTTAGTTTTCAATAATGGCGTGCAAGGCTGTTTCGTTCTTTCTTAACTAAAAATGGAATCGTGCGATGCTTTACAAAAGCACTTCTTTTTAGTAATTTTTTTTAGGTTAATTTTTGAGTTTCTTGCACATTCCGGTAATTTTGTTTATATATATATATATATATATATATATATATATAACATTAAATTACATATGAAGTTGCATACTTAAATAGATACAATAATGCATACAATTATACATCATGATATATACAAGAAATCAAACAACTGGACGGTGTTATTCATACAATTGTGTATACAATACTGGTATATGCAAAATCTGATACTTTTATTCGTATAAACTTCCTCTTTTACAGATGAATTATTTTGCGAATAGCTATCTACTTCCAACAAAATTGGATTCATTGAGTGTTTATTAACGTCGCACTGAGAAGCAAGACGAGGGGTGTTGGGAGGGGTCTCGCAATTTTGAACCTCTGCCAAGTGACGCGGATGACATCTGACTTTTAGCACCGACTTCAGTATCAGGAATTCATAATTCAATTTTTTCTACATTTTTATCAATATATAAAATGAGTTTAAAGATAGATAAAACATTAAAGAGAACGTATATATATATATATATATATGATTGATTAATAGAAATATAAACTTTTTCATATATAAATATTTAAATACGAGTATGATACGCATTACAAATTCGGTTTAGGTACTTGTTTAGCTGTTGAAAACAGGAAAAAATTCTTTAATTCGAATAGAAACTGCAAAAAATTAAGAAATAATGCTTACTTTGAGGAAAATATATTAATATTTCTCAAAAGTCCATTATAGATTTCTACTCCGTTTTTCAAGTAACTGTTCACGATCAGGAATATAGCGCATAAATATCATATACTAGATAATTTATATATCGTATTACATATTTACTTATAATCACATATTAAACAGATCACACACAGATAGTGAATCAAATTCAAACTTACAACTCGATTCGAACATCAATTGCAGCATTATTTTACCTATGCTAGATATAATTGTTTTTAAAGATAATTTATTACCAATATGGTAGGTTTTTTTAGTCTTGTATGAAATTTTTAACTATTTTATTTTCCGAACAATCCCAGATTAATTATCAAACTACACATCTGTAATAAATAAGTTATTATTTTGAACAGACTCATTTTTCTCTCCAAAGCATTGTTCTTGTCTAACATCCATTTCAAAGTGAGAAGGAAAGAAGTTAAAGCACCCGTCTACTCGCCATTTTGATTTCGTCAGCTTAATGTTAATCCTATGGAGTTTCGACAATAATTTTCCCATCTTTATTATTTGATCTACTTGAATGCAATAAAGTGTACTCTCTGCAGAATTACTTTCCCCTTCCAATTTTTAAAAATATTTAAAAATATTTTTTCAAAGACCAGAAAACTCACAAACGAATCATTAAAAAGGAGTAAAACTAATTTTAAAAATCGGAGGGAAAAAATAATTCCACAGAAGCATTCATTACGTTTTGCTCTTTCAGATGCATTTTATCGCATTCAAATAGATCAAATAGTAAAGATAGGAGAATTAAAGTCGAAGTTCTATTGGATTAACATTACGTCCACGAAATCAAAATGGCGGGTAAACGGGAACCTTAAGACCATTAAGTCAAAGTTGGTAGGAGTGAAATCGACTCTAAATAGGTCATTGATTAGAATAATGGAAGCTTCTGCATAATAATTCTAACTAGGCCTCATAAGCGACCGCGATAGCTTTGTGATCATGGTCACGAGCTCGTGGGCGGCGTTGTCTCTTTTGAGTCGTAGAGGGGTTGATGCACGTTAAATCTGTCGAAGGTTCAAATCCTCCCGTTAGCGTGGTGTGAATATTTGGAGAGGGAGGTTCCAGTTCAGTTGCCGTCCTCATCACTTAACTCAGGGCAAATGTCCAATGCTAGTAGCCCTTGTGCTGCTTCTAAGTTTTAATAAGCCATAAATAAACCCATCATGGGCATATGACCTGAAATAAAGTAGTGTAATGTGATGATTTAAGTACAAACACAGATGTTTTTCTCATTTAGAAACTGTGATTTTAATTATGAGGATTAAAATAGATTATGTAATTTTTTCAGATAATAATACTTTCTTAAGGTTTCTAAAATTGATGACGATTTTTCTTTTGCAATATAATTTGCAAAATAACCAGCTCTTGTATTTGATTTCTATAAGTAACTCGAGTTTAATAAATAAGCAATTCGCTTATAAAATAGAAGAAAAAAGGTTTTATCTTTTACAGCCAGAGAAAAATTGTAACCTACAATTTTACTGGAAGAATAGTTATCAACCGCCCCTTACAGTCCATTCTTCTTGGCATGTGGCAACCCAAGAAAGCAGAACAATACCAGTTCGGTATGCATATCCGGGCGCTCAGAAATTAAATACTCATTAGTTGACTTAATGAAAACGGTAATATTCTTTGAAAGAATCTTTGCATCGGAATTTCGCCGCAGAAACACCACATTCCGATGAAACCTTGTTGGATTTGTTTGAGCTGATTGAGATTCTAAAAACAGCTTCGAGCTGTCATCGGATTAATTGAATGTCTAACGCTTATTTGTTGGAGGTATGTAGCGCCTTGGCAACTGTCGACACGAAAAGATTTAATCGAGCGACGACTCACTTTTATTTTGATTTTGCTCTCAACGTGATAATTGTGGAAGTATGTTCCTTAACAAGCAGATAGAAATTAGGGCTAATTAATTGTTTTCCGAATCGCATTCACACAAACAGGGTGTCTTTCAAAGAGGCAATTTTTATTTCCTCCAGTTAAAGCTATCGGTGTTTTAAATTATTTATTCAGTTCTTATAGGAGCTTTGTTGACGCCATCGTTGGTAATTTGTCAGATACGAATTTTATTTTTAAAGTAAATGAGTTGCATTATAAATGTTTGTAGGATTAGAAATATTTTTCCCAAACATTTGGTATCTGCTAGGATAAATATACCATATTTCAATGTATTATATAACTACTTGATGTTTTGGGGCTTAAAATTTTTAGAAAAAAAGTTATCATCAAAGATGTATTATATTTTGATACATATAAAAAGATATTTTAATTCATCATAGAAACCCTTAACCCTCTCACAAATTATGAAAAAAACAACGAATAAAATAATTCTATGAATTAATATCCTTAAATTCTTGTTTTAAATTCTGTAGAAAAAATTATTTGTTCAGCTTGATCCCACTAAGGTAAATTTGAGGCTTATAAGCTTAAAGGATTGCAAACAAGCTTATTCAAAAAATGAAGGGAAGCAAATAGGTGAAAAATTTAAGCTAAATTTACATTTATTTTAATGTTCTAAAGGAATTTTTTTTGCAATTATTACTTAATAGAATGAAAATACATATATATTAAATAAATAATCCTGAGTGAAAAGCCTGGAAGCACTTAGGACATTGTGCTTCATTGCATCGAACACTTATGTATCTACTTTTCCTGGCACAGCCGGATAAGTGGCACTTGGCAGCATATTTTCCCTCAGTTTTACCCGGATAATGTTCACCACTATTCTTTCTCAATTCAGCTGGAGCTTTCACTTTTCAACGTTTCTTTGTTGGTGGATCCCGCAATGTACTTGGTCTGCCTTTCCTTTTGCTCTGAATAGAAACTATCTTTATAAATAAGGAAACTTGTAATGGATGATTTAAATTGTAATAAATCCATGAATTCATTTTTAGGATCTAATTTCCAAAAGGTCCAACCATTTACGACGTAATCATTTAGCATATGATGAAAAATATGAACGTACCACCGTTTATGTAGTAGCTCGTGTCTATAAAGACCTAATAATTAATCCATAAGATCTAATCCACCCATATTCTTATTATACATTTCGATAGAACCAGGTCTTGGAATTTCGATAATACATTTTCTTGCCTGTTCCAACGTCTCATCGATCCTATAGGACTTGCTCCAATAAATATTGAGGCCACGTGAAAAGTTGAGTTGTCGAACCACCTTGTTATTGTTATGTTTTCCTATACTTGTGATAATAGAAAATGTGCCTTTTGGACCACGTTTCATTTCATTGATAGGTTTCAATTTATTTGTAGCATCTTGTAATCTATTTGTACATATTGTTCCATTTGAAAAAACTCCCATTCAACATATTTCATTAAAAGAGAGATTACTGTGAATAAATTGTCGAAAAATTATTTAATTATTAATATTATAATTTTATGCATTAGAAGTTCAAAAAACCTCAATACAGCACCTCTAACTGCCCCACAATTTTTACAAAATTCCTGAGATTCAGCAGTTGCTCCTTGATGAATTTCAAAGGCTTAAACACAGTGAGAAATTTCAGCTATCACCCTTGATTTTATTTCCTATGAATGAGGTTACATCTTACATATTGTTTGATGTTTAACCTTCCTTTGAACGGAATCATCATTTCATCCACTGACAAAAACTCTTCCGGGTCGCAATTGTCAGCAAACATTTTGAAAAAGTGATTTAACATTGGTCTGATTTTATGCAGCTGTCGTGGGTTTCATTACTTCGAAAAAGTGAAGGTATTTTCTTATTTCAAGGAAGTGATTTTGCGTCATATAATCAGCAATTATGCTTAGCCTCGTGTCATTTTTTTGGTGCCCAGTAAAGTTTTAATCTGGAATACTGAAGACATGTCTCACCAAACAATATTCTTAAAAATACTTTCAGTTAATGAATGGTAATGGAAAATTTCTTTCCCTTTTAATGTGGAATACATGTTTGATTCATGTTCTATTTATTATAAAAAAGTATCTGGCAGCATTTTAGAGAAATAAACAATAGGCATATTTCCAGATACATGGGAATTTTGATTTCCTAAAAATTGAGGTATATTGTTTGCAAGATCCTTATGTTTTCCTATTTATACATTTAATACTAAAAAGGATAATACAAAATATTTTTTAAGGAATTTTATTAAAATTGGTTTAGTTTTATTTATTTTAATGAAGTTGCCCTTTACAACCACGTGTGACTTTAAGCCTCATATAAGGCAATATGGTTTCCAATAGTTATAAAGTTTGTTTTTTGAAATAAACAATTTTGATTGGATTATATGACACATGCATATCTTATAACAGGGGGGAATTTTTACTTATCTCGTTTAGAAGTATATTACAGAAACAAACAAATGATATTATTTCTGCATTCACTTCGTACACAAAATCAAAGATTTCATTTTTTCAAGACAGGTGCTGCCAGCTATTATGATGTATTTAAATTATTTGAAGCTCTATTTTAGTCTTAAATGGATAAGTGGTGCCACTCGAGCGAAAAAAATTGAGAAATTTTTTTTTTATATCACTGTCTCTTTGAATTATTGTAGGAGCCTCATATGAGTTCCAGGTGAGCGAGAAGGTTAAATTGTCTACTAGACTGGTGGTTTGCCATTGAGTTTGTTACAAATTATGGAGTTTTCAGTTTTGAAGAATTGAGTAATTTATTAAGGGCCCCTGTTTATCAGCCATTTTGATTTCGTGAACGTAATGTTAATCCTATTATGGAATTTCTATTGCAATTCTCAAATTTTCACTATTTTATTTATTGGGATGCAATACGACTGATGTGACAAAGCAAAAAATAACGAAGACTTCTGCTGAAATACATTTTCACTCGGACTTTTGAAAATATTTTAAAGACTGGTAAACCTCAAATAATCGATCCTTTAAAATACGCGTAAAAATATTTTTAAATATCCGAGGGAAAACTTAATGCCACAGAAAACTTTGTTAATTGTTTGCTCTTTCGGTGCATTTTATTGCATTCAAATATGTAAAATAGTAAATGTTTGAGAAAATTGGTAGAAATTCCATAGGATTAACATTTAGTTCATGAAATCAAAATGGCCGTTAGACGAGAAGCTTAACACCTGTAGTATTATCGATATATAAGAACTCCCACTTTTGGGTCCTAAGTTTTGGCAGAAAGAAGTTTCTTACATATATTAAAATACGTATATGGGACGGTGTTTAAATTTGGGTGCTTCAAAAAAGTTGCTTTTTAGGGATATTATTCCTGTTGTGTAGTACAGTAGATCTGAGTTTCGAGGAATTGAATATTTATTAATGTTCATAATATTATCCGTATATAAAAAAATTCCCTACTTTTGGAATCCAACTTTTGCCAGATTAGAGTTTCTTAAATGCGTTAAAAAAGTGTATAAAAAAACCGAAAGCGAATTTACTCAAGGTTTTATTTAAAATTCGGAGCTTCAAAATAAAAAATATTGTTTCTTTAAGTGATGTTATTTCTGTTGTTCTGAAGATTTGAGTTTCGAGGAATAGAGTAATTTATTAAAATATATATATAATATATAAGATTAACCATATATAAAAATCCCCTGCTTTTGGAACCTAATTTACTTCGTAAGTAGGAGTTTCTTATACACGTTAAAATTTGTGTATAAAATGAACCGAGGGCGAGATTTACGGGACAATGTTTAAAATTCAAGGCTTCAAAATAAAGGGGGTTTTTTGTGTCATTTTATTTCTGTTTATAAAACAATAACTTTTCCTTTTTTTTTATTTTTCGCGGATTTCCTCTAACAGTCGTGATGTACCGGAACCCAGATGGTACAACGATGCCTTTTATTAAAACATAATTTCAAGAATTCCATGGAGTCTTTCAATTTGAAGAGATGCCACCTTATCCCGAAAACATTTGTTAATTTTTGGTTAACCTTTTTTTAATTTAATAAGAACTAAATATATATTCGAGAATGTGGAAAAGATTTTTATTTTTAATGGTTTTGTTTATTCCACTTTCATTGATTTCATTTATGTTCTCTTTTCGTAGAACCAATAATCCGCGTAAAAAAAAACGAAATAATCTTTGTATTTTCAAATAATGCATTTTTTATATGACACTCATTTAAAACTTGATATCAATAAAGGAAAAAGGTTTTATATGTAATGTTGGAAAAATATTTGCGAGAAGAGAAATCAATTTAAATTACGCTATTTATATAAATTAATTTATTTTCCATTTATGTGAATTTCAGCTCCAAAAATCTTTTTGAGCACTTTTTATATAACTATTGAAGCGTGCGTCACTAATTTATGTACTTTCTCCAACAAGCTTTAAAATAGAAAAATCAGGATGAATTATATAGAATCACTGTATCTAATGCAACCATTAGTAAAAATATTCCAAATATCTTAAGGGATTCAAATTTAATTTGATAAATTTTCTGGTGTCTATTGAAAAATGGAAATTCTTTCTTACAAGAAATAAATCATTTCAAACAAGCCAGAAAAAACTGGTTATTGTTACGCACTAATGCTTGTTAATTTATCGAAATTCGATTAATCGAATTTCAGTAAAGACTATTAAATAAAATGGATTGCTAAAATGTAAAGAACTGGTCATCAACACTTTAAGAGCATGTAAAAGCTATACATCACATAAAAGCTATATATCATTTTAAAGTTCTGTAAAGTTTTTCGATAAGGGTAAAAAATTGAAATCTAACAGTTATTTTCTCAAAAAACTGCAATCTAACTTTGTTTAACATATTAAATCAAAATATTTTGAAAGGAAAGAATACTTAAACATATTTTCTTAGCATCTAGAAAAACTTGAAAATGAATTTTCTCCTTAAATCTTACACCATAAATTACTTAAAATAAATTTAAAAGCTCTATTTTTATAACACTTTTATTATTTAACAAAAAAAAAACTATAATTTTTTAAAATTTCTAACATCTATACTATTAAAGAAGATTTTAAAATAAATTACATGTTTTCTATTATTTATACCATAAAGATATTAGTTGCAGAATTCAAATTACATTGTATAGGAAAAATATTTTGTAATAAATTATCATGGAACACTAGTTATTTATTATTCTTCAAAAATTGATAATATCCTCACTAAGGTTATGGGATCCTTGTAAATTCTCAACGAAAACTCATTTTATTCTAAATAATTTACCTTTCTCTTTCATCAAACGCAATATATAATATATATTTACGCCATTTTTAATACAATTCATTATTTATATTTAAGAAATTTGAATCTTATGGTATTCGTGGTACTTTGTATGGCAATTAAAGGAATTCATTCATGTTCGCGAGCATGTAAAAATTTCCGATTCAGATGCTTGACGATATCTTGAAACTACAGTGATATTTCAGTATTTTACCTAAAAATTTATATATATTTATTTATACATCATTTTATTTTTTTTCCGATATGACTCTTCTTAGATATTAACTATATGTATCGTTTTTAATCAAGATCCTGAAAAATATCAAATAAAGTTATATCATTTATATCTATATATAAATGTGAGAAAAAGTATACAAATGCCGTTGAGGAAAAAAAAAGAGAAATAGAAATTTTTAAAATCTTCTTTTGAAAGTATAAAGCCTCTCTTTAATATTTTATGAATAGATTGCTTTTATGCGTAACAAATCAATTTTTCTCGCATAAAAATAATTCAAATGTTCTTACAATTCACATTTCATTTTTGTTTTCCTTTATCACGCTTCTTAATAATATTCAAATTATTCTCAGTTCCAAAATTGTTTTTATATACACCAAATAAGGGTATTCCAAGGAATATCCAATCCAATTTTGAGAGGAATGTGTGAAACAAAAGCTTAATTAGCATAATGCAATCAAAAGCGATCAAATGGTTTCTGATATGCGAATCAAGGCATTACGTCATCCTTCTACAAATCAAGCTATTTGAGTAAAGTGAATATATGATTGAACTTCTACAATGCAGCGTTTGATTTCGGTGAATATAGATGCGACGCATCATTTGGAAGAATCATTCAAGTAACAAGTTTTATTGGCCGTTGAAAAGAAGGGCAGACAATCATGGAAACAGAGAAATGGCGAATATTTCAAGAGAGATAGTCTTTACGCCATGGAAACCATTTCAGAATTCTTTAACATTTGTAAGGAGGTTTAGACAAGGCCCTAAACGTATAACAGCTGCTTTTCAAGATCGATTTTGGGCAATAACTGCCCGTCGTAGCAGAAGTTTATTGCTAGGCAGTTAAGTTCAGAGCTTGGAACTGCCACTGGAATTGTTATATCACGGTAAACCGTATTCAAAAGGCTTAGTGTAAAAGGCTTTTATGTCAGAAGGCCAAGTGTATGAGTTTCACTGTCTTCAGAAAAATGAGATATCGCTTAAATTAGTGCATTGAATATCAGAATCCTTGTGATCAGCAAAGGACCCATGCTTTCTTTGCTGATTAGTCGAGGTTTAATTTTTATTTTGATTCTAAAGGTTTTTAATTTTGGAGGGAGCAGAAACGGAAAATTTTTCTTCGAACGTTACAGAATATGACAGTTTCTTTAGTGCAGGTGGGTTGGTAAAGGAAGTAATAGTGACAGAAGGACGTACATCCCTACACATTTTCCACAGAGAATCTGTGAGCGGCCATATCTATCGAGGTGAGGGTTTGGAGCCTTATGAAAAACTTTTCAGACGGGGCATATGTATCTGGGTTTTGATTTACGGACTTGAATACTCTTCCACATCGAACAAACCTCGATAATGAATTCCTTAAAGGTGAAGCCAGTGAGCGAATAACATGGGCATAAAATTCAGATTTGAACTCGATAGATAACTTATAGGATTATCATGGTGAAACGCAGTTCCATAGACATGCTCTGAAACCCACATTACTGAAGAAGTGGAATTTAATTCCCCAAACAGTGGTTAATAGTATTATTGCGAGCTTTAAATTATATTATGATATATATATATATATATACATTATTTTGTTTTGAGTTACTGTATTTTTTCCTTCTGAATACTCCTTGTCAACATATTATTATCATTTTTATTTTTAGGGCTACAGTTTTATATCATATGCTTAAATTTTTCCCTTTGTAACTTAGTGTTATAATGTTATTTATTATTCTACTCATTTTTATAAATTTATAATTCCCAGTTTCTGAGAAATCCTTGATTATATACATGTAAAGATAAATTTGAATGTGAGTATAATGTTTCCTTAGAATACTTTGAAAGAAAACTTACTAAAAAAAGAAAAGGAATCGTCAACAATATTCCATTACCTTCCGAAATCTTCCTTTTTTAAAATTTAGTTTTCGGATTTTTGAAACTTTTACTATTTTAACTATCCATTTTATTTCCAAATGGAAAAAAATATTAATAATTTGCTTTCGATAGTTATCTCTTTTCAAACTATGAAAAAAATTCTTGAATCTATAGATTTTTAATGTTACTTTTATTTCGCGTTTTATTCGTTTTTAATAAAACTGTTGATAACATTTTATCACTAATCGACAATTTCCTGCTCTTATACTTATACATAGAATTTTTCCTTATTCGTTTTACTCAGACGTTATCAAAAATATTTTAATCATTATGCTTTTTAACTACCAGCCAGCAATTGATTTTTCTAAAAAATTTTACATCAGACTTAATTGCTTCCTCAGAGAGTTGGCCCTAATTCCTCTCATAAACGTTTACATAATTTCAATTCCCGTATTCAACACTTCTTCTTTTTTTTCTTCTATGTGCATGCGTAAGTTCGTGAAAACACTAATTACTGATACAAGATTAGAATCAGATATTAACCTTCTCATCATCCAAAAAAGGCACTTCTCTTAACACAAACCACCGGCCATTATAAACCAGATCTCTTGCTATCTAATGATTGCATGGAATAAATGAAGCGAAGGAACATAACAACAATAAAAATCCGGTTTTCGTGAACATTAAACCATGAGAGATGGCGAATGTGTAAGTATGGATATTTGATTTTATTTCACGAATGGCTTACTCGGTAAAAGACAAATTAAAAAATGCAAAAGTACGCTAAGTTTTAGATTTGTGAAAAAAAATTGAAAGAATGTAGAAGGGGGGGGATGGAAAGCAAATGGTCGTAAATTTCTCTTCGTTTTCCCTACGGATTAACGTAGGAAACGTCAGCTAATCTCTTTGGTCCAAAAGATGCTCGATGAGCCACGACTTTGTCCGACCCTTTTTCTAAAAAGCCCCTGCTCCGCCGATAAGCCCCTTTCTATTCGAGAATTTTTTTTCTCTTCCGTTTTTTTAATATTTTCTCTCGCCGCCCTTTTCTCTTTAGCGAAAGAGAATCCATCGCTTCATTCTCCCCCAGTAACTTCTTTCTCGTTAAAAGCAAACCTCTCGTACTCTGATGCTACTTTCTATTACCTGGGTGGGTTTTAATTTGTTGAGTTTTTTATTATTATTATTAATAATAGACGGTGAATGTTCTAGACGGTCGATACTTGAGGATGAGTTTTATCTCGTGCTAGGGGCAAATGTTTTATTACTAAATACAATCGCAATTGTTGGAAGCTGTGTTTTCC
>BMAW01125746.1:91889-142229 GCA_019974015.1 Nephila pilipes | reverse complement strand
ACAAAATAACTCTCTGATATTCTATGTGTATTTACAATTTTACACTTCAACTTTGGAATATTTTATCAATAAAATTCTCCTAAATATTACATCTGTTGAAATAATAAAGTGTCCTCTGATGTTTAACAGCAAATTCTAAAAATGCGAAATTAGAAGCATTTTAATATTTCAAATACCTTAATACGCCTGCAGTAAAATGGGAAATTAAGTTACAATAAATTTAATTTTCTTCTTATTGTATCAACGTATTTCAACAAAGAGAATAAATATAAACTTTATTATCTCTAACCGAAAACAGGAATAGAGTTGATTTTCGCACATCAATCATTCCTGACTCTTTTCATGATATTACAATTCAGAAAAAGAATTCTTCAATAACTCTCAGCGGCCTTTTTGTCATAGATATATGAAAAAATTGTATGCGAAGGACACATACTCAACTGAATCGTTCTTTTTCCTTTTATATATTTCTCAGAAAAAAAAGCCTAATCTCAGTTTCTGACAGTTTTGTTGGGATATGAAACAAACAATTTCTTTTACGGGAAAAAGTTTTATCTATGTGCTTGAATAGTTTGCTGATCAGAGGACCGATTGTAGAGGCTAGACTAGTTTATGGTTGACTAGTATCGTCTATAAATTGTTATGTCGATGATTCTGGAAGAAAAAACAAACAAATTCCGTCTATAATCCCCAGTGGTTAAAATCGCATACCCTTTGTGGATTTTGGCGAAAAAAATTGGTGATATATTAATAGGTCACCGAAGTACGTGAGTAGAGATGTCAAAAATTAATATCAAATCAAAATCAAACGGATTCTGAACATAAAAACTGTTTATTTAAAATTTATTAAACGACAATGCAAATTACAGTAATTAAATCATATTAATGATGGTAGTTAAATTATAATAATTTTATAGAACAAATCATGCATTATTTAATTATGAGAAATTATTATTATTTACAATTACTCAGAATCATAATTATTTAAATTATTATAATAATTCATAATTATACAGTACAATTATATAATTATATTAAAAATATAATAATTATATTGTATATATATATATATATATATATATAAATAGATAGATATAGATTAACTTGTGTTAATGTATTATTATAAAAATAATTATAATTATTTATAATTATATATTATAATATTCAATTATAAATTATTATAGTTATAATACATACGTACAACAACTACTAGAAATAATAATAATGATAATTATTATTATAGTTGTTGTTATACATTACAATATTATTATTAATAATAAAATTACTGTCATTATTGTTATACATAATAATATAACTATAAATAATTAACTATTATTATATTGCATAATTATTGATAATCGTAGTTAACATATATAATTATTAAAAATTTTAAACGTAAATAAATTTTAAAATTATAATAATAACTAATTGTTATAGCATAATATAATTATTTAAATTTATTTATATTATAATAGAACATAAAGAAAATTGAATTTTAAATATATATATATTATGTAATAAGTTTTAAAATACAAATAATCAATAAAATTTTAAGGAATAAGGAAAAAAAACTTGCTTTGTATAATAATTAATTATATTTAAATTATAAATCATAAGTTTTTTTTTCTAAGGCCTGCAAGAGTTCTAAAAATATTTTCTAGTCTCTCTTGTCTATTTAATTTTTTTTATTTAAATATTCTTGTTGGGTCGAAAATAAATTAAAATTAATCTGTTTAACTCATGAAATCCAAAATTTCATTTTTCTTCCAAAAAATATAATTTTATTTCTTGCATTAAAAATTGCATCACTCTAGCCCGCAATGATTATTCAATATCGTTGTACTTTCTAAACATGTCTGCCAGATACACGAGTTTCATCAACCATAAAGGATCTCTCAAAAATCGATAAAATACTGTCCTGAATTATTTTGCGCATTAAAGAAGAGCAATAACTCATTATGAAGCTAATGAAGCCTCATTAGTGCAAACCATCTCAGTTTTGTATATTGTACAAGTGCGCTCTGTTCACCAACCATTTAGTTGCACAAAGATTTAAGCAACCTGATTAAAAGTAGATATTTTTGATAGTTTATTATTTTTACTGCTTCATTCATATCACCTTTTAAATCTGTAGACATATTTTTGGTACTAGACCATGCCTAGTCAAGATGCAATCATTGCTGGTGATTCTTGTAGCTATTCGCAGTATTACATAAATCCACTCTTTTATTTTTCCTACCATGGCTGGAGCACCAGAAATACACATATATATGCGAAGAATCACTTCTCTCAACTGATCACGTGTTTTTTGTTATGTAATCGATAATACCTTTGAAAACATCTTCTGCAGATATTTCATGTAAATATGTACTCATGTGTAAATCTTCTTCAATACTTTTATCAAATATATGAGGAACAAGTACTATTAGTGCAGCTATTCCAGCGACATTTATGGATTCATATATTTGCAATGCATATTGACTACATAGTTCAAGTCGATAAATTATCTATTTCTCAATGGTAGTAACAAGGCCTTTGATTAATATTATTCGGTAATAGTACTGCATCTATTTTTGAGAGCCTGGTCGTTGATTACACATAACACTAAGTATTTTACACATGGCTAAATAAGTTTTTCTCAAATTTAGTTAGTTGCACCGCTAAGCGAAATATTGTGATTTAGTGGTTCGATGTTTTGGTTACATTTTCCTTCTCCATTTCAGTAAAAGTAATTTTTTGATATGTACACTTTTCTATTGAGCCATGTTGTTTTTCCTTCTTTCTCATCAGAATGTATAATTTCTTAGTGCCTGCGGAGTTTGGCTAAATTCATAGAAATGTTTGCGAGTTTTGCTTGACATGAAACAAAAACAATAGGAGCATCTGACGTGCCAGTATACGTAACTATAAATTTTAAGTAATTTTCAACGTACTTACGTTTAAATCTGTTTGTATGTGACACTTGTCCTTTAATAGTGTTTGCAAAAAAAGGTACGGTTTGTATATCCTTTTTTTCCTGAATTGTTGTAGCATTTGAATAATCATGACTTTCTTCATGCACATCTTTTTCATTGGCCCAAAATCTAAAAAAATGTTTTTTTTAAAGGGACTTAGTACCTTACGAAATCAAAAGTAGAACATTTTGACAAACTTTTTTCGATTTTTCATAAATCAACCATTTTTTCTCATTTTAATATGAAACTTTGCCACTTTGTGTAATAAAGTGTATAGTTTAAAATATTGGGTCAAGTTTTGCTATTAAATTAATATATTTTCTTATACAACATGAAATATGCGTACAAAAATTTAAAAAATAAATTAGCTTACCTTACGTTACCCACAAGATAACCTTTGAAAGATGTACAGTAGAACCACAATTCTAATACCAAATTAAAGCTAAATAATGACCTTATTCTGTAAACCTCAAATTTTAAATTTATCTTTCATTAAAAAAATGAAAAATTAAAAAGGTTATCAAGTTTGTATATAGTAATTTTTGTTTCATGTATCATGTTATAAAATAAAATCTAATCATCTTATTAACAAAATTGAGGTTCACAGAATAAAGATCTACATGTACGACACTCATGTAAAATTTTAAAGCTCTGCAAGCAAAACATTTTTTTAATCCCGTGGGAAAGTGTGAAAATAACAAACTGAGAAAAAGAGGTTTGTTTACATTGACTTACATAGAAGAAGCCACTTTAGACATTTACATTTTTTGTTGCACGGGGCGTAATAATTGACGTGATTTTGAAGTGGTTTGCTTTAAAATGTTCCTAACATTCAGCACTATTTTTTGAAAACAAATTTGAAAAATCGAATTTTTGAAGGTGCAAAGGTACTAAGTCCCCTTAATAAAATATACATTCTATAAAAGGTAAGCGATTTTGTTAACATGGCATATTTAAACTTGAAAAAATTATATTTGTAATTGCATGTTGATGTTGGCCATGAGAAAACACGTTTGGGAAAAAAGTTTTGGAAACTAAACACATGAGAAAATACACTATTTGGATTAAATTTAAAGCATTATTGAATAATATGTGAATTACTATCATTCCAGCAGATTGATTTCCTCCAGAAGTTAGACATTGGTATGTTGAAAACTTGATTAACGTTTTAACGATATTTTTAGCCAGGCGTTTGAAGGATGTATCAACAATACTGTCAATTAGTATAAAATAATTTCAAAAGAATTTAATTAGAAGAAATGTGCAATGTTATTGGTGATCAAGCGCACGGGACGTTTTGTGGTGCCAACAGCGTATTAGCAAATCAGTATTATCAAAATTTCGAAAAAAAATGCCATGTTATTTATATTTTTATCACGAATGGCTTATTAACTACCAGTAGAATGTAGTTTAGAAATCCCTGCTCTAAATCATAGAAAAACCCCGTGTATAAGATTTAATAAAATAACATTTTATAGAATCAGCATCACATAGAACAATAAAATATTTCAAAAAATAAATGAAAAGGTTAAAAAAAAAAGAAAAACATGTAACTTCTTATTTAGATATCGTCTTGTTTTTTCAGTTGATTCCTTTGTTAACTGGATACGTTTATTGTATTCAGAATTTGCTGATGCATTATCTGAGCCTGGTATACGTTTTATATTCAATCCAACAATAAACAATTGTTGTTCGAATAAGTTTTGTTTATGTTATATATTGGGTTAGTTTGATATATTTTTATTTATACTGAGCTAATTTCATTTGTATTGAGTTAGTTATTGTGTGATTGAGCTGAATATGAGTTGATCAATTATTGTTGGTTGGATTCTCATTTTTTTTATTGTTTCGTTACGTCGCACTTACAAGCAACAACAGGGTAATTGACGAAAGTTCTAGTAATTTTGAGCCTCCGATAGCAAAAGAGGCCGGTGCCTGACCTGGTACCTCCCTATAAACTATCATTCTAATTAAAGTTTATCGAGCCTCAACAGAGTAAATGTGTATCAGCCCTACAACGCAAAGGTTCTTTAGTTAAATCAGAACTCGAAATTACTATTGGATGGAACAACACATAGGACCAGTTCGCGACCATGACCAATAGTCTACCACTGAGGAACTATCATATAATCATAAATATGATGAATTCTAATGCTCATATATAGTTAAAATACCACTATTTTTTTTAGATTTTATTTGCATTAAAATAAGCATGTAAATTTACCTAACCCAGGATTGTATACCAACAATGTTTCATTTGTGATTGATAACTAATTAATATATATATTTTGTTAAATTAAGAAAGCTTAATTATATAAGATCTGATGAACTCGAAGTTATCATTTGTAAGGATCTTTTCAACGGTCAATGTGAATCTGATTTTTTCTTATTCATCTAGTATAATATGAAATTTTTTTTATCAGTATTTAAACATATAAAAATAAAGTATGTAATTTAATGTATAAAATTAAGTAATTCATCATGGTAATCTGGCTCAATAAAAGTTGATTATTATTCTTATAAATATAACTACGTTATAAGTAGAAACACAAATGGGTGCAGTGAACGAAAAAGCAAAATCATTGCATTTATTCATCCATATTTACTTTAATCAATGAGATATTTGTATAAGCTTTAAAAATACAGGTTATAAGCAAATGAATTTCCCAGTATGAAGAGTTATTGTTTGAAAATTAAAAAATAATTTGTAAGCGTTTTGGGTGAATTAAATTAAAAATAACTTCTTTAAGTGTATATAATTATAAATGATCATTATTACTAGAAATAGAACGATAGCCCTTATATAATATAAATCATTACACACTTTATTCGGCATATTTGATGTCACTGTTTGAATAGCTGCAGTTATTCACATATTACATTTCGTCAATACAAGCTGATAGTGGCTGAATAAAACATTTTATCTTTTAAGTATCCCTAAAAATCACTGCGAGTTAAATCAGAGCTTCCTGGAGGTTACTCATTGGAAGAAAATCTATTACCTTTTATAAGGCTAGTTAAGCTAGTAGCAGTTTGTCATTTAAGCATAAGCGAACTGATACGACTGTAAAGCGTTGAAGATATGGTTGAATTCCAAACCATACACATTACAGTTGTTACACAGACTTATCTAAAATGATCAGAAACAGTGAATTAATTTTTTTTTCTAGTTTGGTCTTAAAGAGTTCAACTAAGACGAGTTCTTCCTATCTTAGCCCGGATTTTGTGATTACGTGACGTTTTATACCAACTATGAAGTCAACCGATTCAATGATCAGATATAGGGCACAGTAACCGTAGAAATACATTGACATTTTTCTTACGTTAATGTGTTTTGTCCCATGTTTTGGCCCTTTCTCTTTTCATGAGTGCATTGTAAGTGGCGTTTCTCTCTTCGATTTTTTACGGATTTTGTTATTTCTTCATGAAGAAAAAGTTGGATATTTCATTTTCCAGTTATCAACTGAAAATTGTAGTGGTTCTCTACGAACCGCTTGTAAACTTCTCACCTTGACTGAGGCAGCATGTTATAATAACCTATTTCTAATGATTAGGTATGCTAATCACGTGTTCTGCGTGCGAACCTGAGGTGCGTGCATTTATACTAGTGTAGCCATCAGAAGGAATAGCAGAAAAGAATCATTTTGCTTTGTTACTGTCCTCCACCAACTATCTAATTTGATCTTCCTCCTGGTCCTGTCCGAATTTCTTTCTCTCCATAGAAGGCGGAATCTACTGAGATCTTCCTGGTTGGGTAGAATACATCTCGAAACCAATAGATTCATTGCTGTTGTAACGCAACTAATCTGAGTTCTCTGGTATAGAATGATCGTTTGTAGGAAGCTTGAATTTGAATTTTGCTTGCACTGATCTCTACAACGTTACTCAACAATTGTTCTTTTTCATCTTGAAATGGCCCAATTTTGATAACTTTCCGGTACGAGTTGTATTTCTTTAGTTATCCATTAATTATTATTTTTGTGAATATTTGAACTAACTTCATTTCTGATATGTGTTCTATTTGAATAAGTGGTAATCTTATAAACAACAATATATTTAACTTGATAAATATTTTTACAAGGCAAATACAAACATAAAAACTGGAACAGATTAAAGAAGTGACCGAAGTCTCATTGCCTCAAAAGGTTTGTAACACTCCAGAAAAGCGCCATTTCTGTCGCCTTGAAGTGATGCACATCGATGCAGGTGGTCTCTATTAATTGGATCTGCCGAAAAAACTTGATAAATAAATATTGATGTTTTTAAACATTAAATTCTTACGGATCCTTTGAAACTACTAATCTGAGAAATTTTTAATGCTTTTTTGAAATTTGGTAAATGCTTTATGCATCTTATTACCCCTTCAACATATTTTTATTTTTCATGGTAGACACATTTATAATTAATGAAATTTTTAAAAACTTATTTTTAATTTAATTCGTTAGAATGGTTGTAACTGCTAATAACAGTAGCTCTTAAAATTAGAAATATTCTTTTACATTTATTAAAGAATATGTAATAAACTCAAAACAAAATAATAACTACCGAAATACTAATACCAAAACAAAATAATATGAAAGTAAAATAATATGTATTATAACAAAAGAATATGTAGTGTTGATTATGGACACTACTGAATAACGGTGCAGAAGTATTATTTACTGGAAAAATGTAGACCTGTGAAATAAAGCATTATTATCTGCCTATTTCTGCAATAAAAGAACTTCGAAATCTGCTTTGAGATTTTAGTTTCTAAACATTTTTGTAATATAACGTACTTTACAAACCAACTTATTTATATAAGTGGAATTATAAATACTTTTATAAAGTATAATTGAAATTTCTCTTAAGTATATTTGTACACCCTATCGCATCAAATATAATATTTTAAATGATATGCTTCTTCTAGAAAAAAAAGTTCATCCTTCTTATTATGTTCATCATTCTCATTCAGTTCAGAAAACAACCGTGTGCATGAAAAAGAAGTCGTTTATCAACAAATCCTCGAGATTAAAGTTTAATTTTCCAGTTTAAGAGAATATCCCATTACAAGACCTAATTAAAATATTGATCGATGAAGAAAGCTTGATTAATATCTAAACGGATGAATGCAGGGCTTAACACTCGGCAAGGAACAGAAAATCTCTTAGACTAATAATGTTGGGCAATTCAGGACTTTAAGAAGCAAACGAAAAAGGAAATAAAAACTGTTAAAATAATGAATTTATTATTATTAAAATTTTTAGTTCATTTAAAATTTTATTTGTTAATTTAAATGGTTCAATTAAAATTATTATTTGAACGTATGCTAAGGTTTTTTTAAATTAAGTTTAACGAAGTAGAATTAATTAAAATGAATATTGTTTAGACTACAGTATGCGTACTTTTGAAATCTAGGCTCCACAGAAGCAATTGCTATCAAGAAAAGAAAATAACTTCTTCAAATTCCTAAAGCACTTTTATTTGTACGAGCAAAACATTTTAAATTACAAAAACATTACCACTGTTAACAATAAAAAAATAAGGACAGACAGTAAATGACAAATTATTAAAGAAGAGATTAATGTTCTGTTCGGATGTTAAAATAAAAGCAGGTGATAAAATGTTAAATTAAATACTTTTTAGGATGTAAATGTACCGTAAGCAACTTAAATGTAATTATGATAACCTTAATGCATTATAGTGCAAGCTTTTGTAAACCTATCTTCCTGTATCCCTTATTCTATGTCCACGCTTTTTTTGTTGGCGCTATTTTCTCATAAGAACAATATGTTAGCACATGTTAATAATTCTAATTGGGATATGTTTTTAATTTTTTTCATCAGCGGAATTATTGTTTTACTTTACGTACAAAATAAATAATTAGCTTAAGTTTCCTAATTAGAATGTTTCTTATCTGTATCCGAACATTTAAAAATAATTCATATTGTTTAAAATATAAAGTAGAGTCCTTACCCATGGTGTGTGTGTGTGACTTGATACAATAAAAAAGAACCTCATTTATATGCGACTATGTTAAAAATAGAGATACTTATGAGAAAATTAAATGAAAAAGAAAAGTTAGTGTTCATTCTGCTCTGTTTATATTTTTCTTATGCAGTATATATGTGTACTTTAAAATGGTTTTAAATGGTCTATATAGCAACATAGTAGGAGCTCTATTTTCTGAAAAGACTCTAGAATTATGAAAATCAAACATTATTATCAGACTATTTAAGTAAATATAATAACCTTAATTTTTTTTGATACTTTAGTCCCTAAGAATTTTGAATAAGAATGTAAATTAAAAAATAGCTTACATAAAATTGCTAGAAATATCAAAATTATAAACATATTTCATTAAAATATTTAAAAACAGTTTTGAAAAATCTATAACAGTTCATTTTAAATGCATCGCTTTCAGTGACACAAATATTTGATAGATAAGAAAATTCATCTTCTCCATCATATTCATCATTCCCTTTTAATGTATCAAAGAATCTCAGTAGTAAATCTTAAACTTCAAACTTTCCGATGTTTTGAAAAACATGTTTGTACGAGCTGTATCTTTTCCAAACAATTTAGTGGAAAATGCTGAAAGATATCAAAACATTCAGACGTATCAATAAAAAAAAATCTTTTTCACTTTTCTTATTTTTCAACATTATTTTCGTTTTTCTCAAAACGAAAACGTTTAGATAGCTCGCAAGATTTTTAGACTATTTATCATATTAATGTGAAATTTCATACACATGCTCGGTATAAGATTCTTTATGACTTATATATCAGGTTTTAGACAAAATATTAGCAGGAAAAACTTTGCATGAATTTTAATTTATTAAATTCTTAAGATTTCATAACAATTGTGTTAAAACATTTTCCACTCATTTTTTTACAAAATATGTATTACACCCAAATTACACATTGTTCTGCCAAATAATATTACTTTTGTAAATTTGTAATAAAATATTGATTATCGTAATTTTGGAAAGTGTCTAATTCATTTTTCTTTATAACTGTTTTTAAAATTATAAAAAAAATATGAGAATTGATATAAAACTATGTGTGTATGCATATTATATAAAAAAAAGTGCAAGTTTCTGCTTTGTCCCATTGATAAGATACACTAATTAGTTTAAGGTATGATGTTCTTTCACGCGCCTTGATACAAGTTCAGAGTCCTGAGACCCTTTAAACCCTTTTTTTTTCTACAAAAGAAGTTTATCAACAGTTCTAGAGATTAAAGTTTAATTTTCCAGCTCAAAATATATTCCGTTACAAAACGTTATAAAAGAAATCTTTCAATGTAATTTGCATTTGATTTATATATAAACGTTTGAAAGTGAGGAGTTGGACTTCCCAGTAAAGAACAGAAAATTTCTTATACAAACAATGATTATCAGACTTGATTAAAAAAAGAAAAATAACTCTTAAAATTAAATTCGAAATTTCTTTTGGGGTTATTGACCTTCTTGGACTTCTATTCCCGATTTTACTTGAAAAACTGTTATGACACGAACTATACTTCTACAATTGATCAGAAGTAATTTCAATTAAGTGATAAATAAATAAAGCACTTTAATTTTAATAAATTACAATTAAATGTTTAATTTATGTTTAAAAGCTATTAAAATTTAAAGAAATGAAGTTAAATTCGAATTGCAGAATAGAAAAATTGTTTTCTTAATTGTAATGTCATGATAATTTAACAATCTTGGCATAGTACTTCCTTAGCTTTGTACTGAACTTGAAAGCTAGTGTGTTCTTAAAAGAACAAAGGTCAACTTTCATTAAGAAATATTTTAGTATGATTTATTTATTTTAAAATTAAAATGTTAAATTTTTAACATGAAAGAGTTTGAAAGTTGTGACAGTTGTCAAAAGAGTTCGATGTTGATTTTTTGTAAGCAACTGTCTAGATGAAAATGTCCAATCATTTGGTAATATTCTGCGGTCAGCATTGGAAAGTAGTCGGAGGAAAAAAGAATTCTCATCTCAGTGAAGTCGAAAGCGAGGAATCAGATTGGTCGATAGGGAAGTATCCTAATGACTGGGGATGGAGCTTTGACCAAGGGAATCACCTTTGAAAGAAAAGTTTTTCTCATCACGATGGAACCAAGAGAAAGGATTCTAATTAAATAATTCTAAGTTAGGGACTTTCTTTAATTTTTTCAAAGATCAATACGTATGTTTCTGATTTACGCAAAAAAAAAAATAAATAAATAAATAAACAAATAACAAATTTACTTAGGAGTTTCTTTCATAACTATAATTTTGAATCCTGAAACTGAAATGTTTAGCTTTAATGTATTAAATGAGTAAAAATACAAGACTTTTCAAAAGTATATATGAATTTTATACATGCAATTACTTTCAAATAGACGCAGGTAATTTTGAAAACTTGATACAATAATGTGCCACAGAGACTCACACACATATCGCATTACAATAACACTTATCTGAAATACGATTAAATTATTTCACATACTGTGAAGAATAAATGTTTCAATATTTAAGAACTGCGGTTCTGTTTGCGAATAGAAGAAATATTTTTCAAAAAATAAGTGCATAAATCGTGACACATTGTTCGAGAATTTATGATCATATAAATTGAATTAAATTTTAGGTGTACCAGAGGTTTAGTTGATTTTAAATATTATTTTAAATGAATTATTTCATAACTATACAGTAAAGCGATTCCAATTATAAAGAGCCTTTAAATATATTGAAAAGGACACGTAAAACAATAAATACTATTAAATGAAAAGTTCTACATCATTTAAAATTTAAATCCGGTGAATTTCTGATATATATATATATATATATATCTGTGTTTGTAGGACTAGAATTGCATTCCAACATCCCCACTTCATTACCTGGTTCCATCCACAGTTACGAAACTGCAGTCAGACAGCGAATCCTGTTTTTCTAAGTCTAGCCAGATCATGATGGGAGACGAGACGTTCGATGTAATGATGTGTAGTTTTATTTCTAATATATATATATAATTAACATTAGCCTCCCTTGTAAATATTTGCCTCTTAATAAAGATGTGTTGAACATTATGTGGTTGCTGCCTCTCCCTACATGTTATCTGAACCTTTCCCCAATCTTACATGTGTTACAATTGATGCTCGCTGTAGTTAGTCTTATTTGCTATTGACTGGATGAGGAAATATGATCTTCATTCTTCCTGGAATATATTCTTCCAACATTCACAATTTACATTATATTTCAAGTACGTATTATTTAAGACTTTATATTCAAGTGTGAATTCAAGAAGTATTCCAATCCCGTTTTGTAACGTCACCCAAAGACGATCTTCAAACGTTACCCAACAACGTGAGGATAACGATACGCAAAGACGATCTCCAAAACTTTTGTGTTTCAACATTCCTTCGTTATTCTTATTGTATTGTGATTTTTTACGGAACTGCAACAACAAAAGGAAATCTTCAAAGACAAGAGTTTCTAAGTGACAATTGTTGTGAGTTCATTTTACACACATTATATGTTTTCCATTTTATGTCCAATTTAAACTTCCACTATTTAAAATTAATTATACATGCTGGTGATGTAGAATTTGTTCTAAATTATATTTTTTCACTTTCTACTTACTTTTCAATACCGTAATATGTCATGCATATATGGAAATAAGTGTTCAGAAACTTTTTTAATGATACATATTTGGCTTTATTAAAATTTTATATGTATGCTATGGATCCATTGATGTTGACTGACTTTCCAGCAATAGCGCACACATTGAAGTTTAGTAGCTCGAAAAACGTCAAATAGCTATATAATGTTTTCTTTTCGAATGAGATATTTGACAGAACTTCAAAAGAGTACTAATGAAAATTCACGGGTCTTATCCCAGATATTGATATTGAGAGTCACTCCGAAGTAAATTTAAAGAAGGTAAATCACAGTAATTTTATCTGTCTCGATTATTTTAGAATTAGAAGTACACAGAACTGGCGAAGAACTTAGTAAAAATAGTTTGATTTCACTTGCGATTTACGAGCTTTTTTATACCAACTGAATAGTGATCCTTTTCCAGTAGTTGAATTTCCATCCCCCCCTGCAGACGCACGTTGCCATTTCTTACTTTTCTCCTCCACTAAAGGCGCCAGGCGCCACAATCGCAGATGAGTCAGCAATTTCTCTCCTCCTCAAAGATTAATGATTTCTTATGAATCATTGCAAAAGATTTACTCCAAACATTTCGCTGTTTTAACAGAAATACTTCATTACAGTAAAACCATTTTTCCCTCCGATTTTGAAGAAAGTTAGCATTTTGTCCCTTCTCGGAAAGCAAATTATTTTTTTTACTACCCGATTATTAGTCAACCAAGCCAAAATTTTTATTCAATCTCAGCGCAGTATCCGTTCTTAAAATGATATCAAAACATCTCCTATTCCTGAATTACGAGAAAAAAATATAATAAACCGAGGTCAGTTACATGGGAAGTATAAAATAGAAAAATGCTACCGCATTAAATTATATTTTAGTACTTAATTGCGATTCGAGAATTAAAAAAAATGAGCTCCAGAATTTATGCATGAAACTTAAATTATTGATTATTTTATCTATGGTGTTTATGTATGTTCCATGAAATGTTGAGAGTTCCAAAAAGTGACGGACCACAGTTGTCTTTTCACTATTTATTCAGATAACACGTTAAGATCGAATATGTAAACGTACGTACAATAAGATTGCAGTAAATGCGATGGGGGAATAAATCCCACTATACTTCTTAGTTGGTGGGGAAAAATGTTCACATTATTGAGAGCACACCTTCTTAATTCGAATATAGACGTAATCTGAAAAGTTGGAGTATCGCTCCTGCGTCAGGGACCGCCATACTATGGAAACGTATTGGTATTGTGTATGCGTAAACATGCCACACGGCCATGCAATGGGAATAACATTCAAGATTATTACAAATTATACAAAATCAATTAACAAAAAAATGCTATAAGAATATGCAATTTTATAAGGAAGGAGTAGTTAATACACATAAATTTACATAAAAAAGTTGAATACAAATTAATAATTGAAATAAAATTAGATGCAAAGTAATATAAGAACTTTTCAAGTTTCTAAAGGCAGTACGCACAATTTGGAGAAAATTGTGTTAAACACACTGGATTTTGTCCCGTATATGTATTAATTAAGCGACCCATAATCTATTTACAAGATGGTAAATTGTCTTCTTTAATTAAGACTATATCCCTATCTTTTACTTTTTTTTTCTCTAAAACATCATTTTATGCGTTGTTGCAGATTGTTTCAATAATTAATGCTTCATTTTTTTCAATCGTTTAGAGGTTCTTTGCAACAGTTGTGGTTTGGTGCTTTGAATATCTGTAAAAGAAGGTTCTATAATTGAAGTGAGAGCTATGACTATGAGAAAATGAGCTGGTTTGTAATACTCAGAAAAATACAAATATCATACAAAAAACTGGAATTCAGGTAAGATGAGAGCCAAGGTTTACAATTATATGGGCCACAGAAAAATAAGAAAAAAATCAATATTTTTGTTATTTTTAGAGTACTGTATATCCTGAAAAACACATTTCTTAAGAGTGATGTTGTAAAATTCTCCTTAATAAAATAAAAAAAATCTACTCGGAGAAGTAAAATGAAGACTTATTTTGGAGGAAAACAAAATAGACGACACTAGAAAAATAAACTCTTTTTTATGAATGGAAGTACGTACATCATTTGAAAAGATATCTAACGATAACATTTGAAGTAAATAGTTGGAGTCTCGAAAGAAAACCTTTTACACACTATCCGCAAGAGTAAAATTACAAAGAAGCAAGATGCTTGCCTTTGACAAAATGTTCTCTTACTGCAAAAAGTTTTATAACTAGTCTTCTATCATAATAAACCGAATGAAAAGGGAGAATATTGTTTTTGTTTTTCTTCAATTTCAATGTACTTGAAAGGAAAAAATTATTTGCACGAAAATAAAAAAAAAATAGGAACTAAAATAAAACGAAGAAAATATTTTATTCTGTGATTTATTTTCATAATGTATAAATCTAGGTTTTGAAGAATGCTTTTTCTTAATGTTATTTCTGGCAGAATATGATTTAACAAAATATAAGTGTTACATGGCTTTTATTTTTCTTTTGAAATTTACGAAGAAAATAAAAACATACTTCTTAAGAAAATAAATAAGTAAAGTTATTTTTATTTTTTACTGTTGGTTTTTCCATGACATTTTAAACTCACACACTTTTAATGCTAGGTAAAAATATTTCTTACTAGTAAGCATCCAAAATTGATTAAGAGGAATAATAATTTTGTTTTATTTTCCTTTGTTTATGACTTTCTTGTCATAAATAGCTGCTATTTAATCACTAAATTGGTAACATTAAGCTACTCGTGAACCTTATCTTAATGAATAAAACCTGATATTGCTTTCTGATTTTATACATAAAATTCCAACTCTTTTCGTATAAAACTAAACATGATTATGCTAATTAGATCAGATGTGACATATTTCCTACAATATTTATTTCTACTGTCATCTTAAAGTGTTTTTTAGGCAAACCGATACTTCACCGAAATCTCTGCCGGCTTTTAACTTCCGTTTTCAACTTTAAAAAAGTAAAACGTTTTGAAAAATAATTACCGAGAATTATATAAACATACTTCCGAGTCTCTTACGCAACGAAATTAGTTTCACTCAAGGAAAACTAAGTTCCTTTAGAAGAAACAGCACATCAACTTTTATTTTAGAATATTATTCTTCAACGTCTACATTCAAAACTAACTTTTTAAGAGAAAATGTCTGATTCACAAATCTTTAAGGAACCAAAACATGAAAACAGCAGCCAGCTTTTACCAGTGCTGCCCAATTCTCTAAACCTAATAATTGTAATTAATTAGTCAATAAATTCAAAACTCCAAATGAAGGTACGTCAGATCAGGACAAAATACATTATTAACATCAAATATTATGAAAGGTCACTCTCTCTCTCGAATGAATATAAACTCAGTCAATCTTATTTCATATTCTAATAACAAAGTCAGTGTACCAAGTTACTCATTCTGATTCAAACGCTTCTCCGTTATGGATGATTCCAATCTTAGTACTTTAACTAAAATTAATTTACTTCAAAAAAATTAATTATGATGATTTCATCCAGTTTACGAATATCTATCATCGTGTCGTTATCCCCTCTGTCTCTTTCTCTTCATTTACTTTACCTGATTATGTTTCAATTTGGTTGAAAAAATTGTAATTCTATACAATTCAAATTACCAAATGTCTCCTAGGTTAGTGAAGAGAAAATCTCGAATAGCCCAATAACACAAAGATAAGAGGTGTAGTGAAATGAAATGAGGATAGTGCAATATAAGGTAAAAAGAACTGAAAGGAATACCGGATATTTGAAAGTGTGTAATTGGTAATTGTTAGTATGTTTGGGGCTTAGAGGAAATTCCTGTTGTTGATCGTCTGTGGTTAAATTCGGTTTGAGGAGACTCCTGGTAAGAGTATAAGTAGCATTAAGAATCAAATCCGAAGCATTAAAGAGCTGCCTTACTTGAAATGAGTCAGTTGGTAAGCTATAGGTTTATTGTTTAATGTGCCTTAGGACTCTAAGCTAATATCTATGTATGAGAAAGAATATCATACTTCAAATCAACATAAATTCCTAATAATACAAAGTGTAAATTTGACAATTTTACAATATAATGCTGATATGTATTAACAATAATTCTCAAACTTTCATATAATTTTAAAAATTATTAAGAATTTATGAAGAAATATAAATTGGACACTTTTTTAAAGTTACGAAAGTCAGTATTTTACTGAGGTTAGGATTCTGAAATACAACATTGACCAAAATTTACAAAAGCAGCATTACCTAACAGAACAATGTTAAGTGTGAAGTTATACATATTTTTTACAAAAATTAGTGGAAAATACTTTTTTAATAAAATGATTAAATAATTATGGAATTGAAAAAATGAAATTAAATTCATGTAATACTTTTTTTCTGTTAATTAAATGTCTAAAAATTGTGTGTTGTATAAGTTATACAGAAACTTATTTTGAGCATGTGCATGAAATGTATGATTGTACCTTTATGATAAATAAAAAGAAAAATTTAATTTAAAGATGTTTTTGTTGATTTTGAAGAAGATAATTATTAAAAAAGCTAGTCGGTCAAAATTCGAATTATAAGGAGGGATACCATACAATACTATGTATCTTTAATAAACTGAAATATCCATGAGCTCTCCTTTTCACGCATCGTATGTAAAATTCTTAAGAAAATATGTTTCTGAACTCTTAAAATTATTTTTCTTTTAGTTTGGAAAAAATTATTGTATTCATTCTTTACATCTGGGTTGGTTTTTTTCCATGAATATATCTTCATTTGGAGAACACAAATAAGATGCTTCACCTGGAATGTGTGAATAAAAAATAAGATTGAGTCACGTTCAGGAACCCAGTGAAAGCTCACAATTCCAAGGATATCGAAGAAAATAACAATAATTGCTTTGAATTTTTATTTGCTTTTTCGAGGATTTTTTGGCGCTCAGTAATGATGGGTTCATCCAGTACATGGATCGGTGCTTCGTTTCAGAATAATAAATAAAAACCACGATTCGTCATACGTTATTGTCCTTTCTAGTAAATTTGAGTCATTTTCAAGGGCTTTTAAATTGTCAAGTACAAACATTTTTGCAAGCTTCTTGTTCTTCATAGAATTTTCTATACTTCGAAAATTTTGATTTTTCTCTTTTGTTTTTAATTTCAGTTTTGGACATTTTAGCATTGGGTTTTAAGGATTTTTTTTCTTTATGTATATTTTTCTTATTAATTTTATTTTTTGCATTTAAATTTTCAAAAACAAATTTCAATTTATACTTTTGGTGTTGTAGCCATTTTTTGTAATATATTTTTGAATGGAGATAGTTAGGTCTATATATAATGATAGAATAACCCAGATTAACGCTCTGAAGCCTGTTGCAACATTAAATGTATTAATCTCCATTCTAAAACATTACAAAGAAATTAAAGTTTTAAAGATTATTTAATTAATTCATGTTATATATATTTTTAATTATTTAATTAAATATAAAGTAGTGGAAACGATAAATTAATAAAGTAGACATTAATATTCTATTCAGATTTTAAAGTAAAACACGCAATAAAATATTAAATTAATTGTATCTTAGCAATGTAAATATACCCTGTATCACAACATCAATCATTTGAACCTAACAATATGAAACCTTTATTTTATACCCACACATTTTTGTTCACGCAAATTTCTTAAAACAACAACATGTTAGTAAATTTGTTTAGTCTTATCTGTTAGTTTCCTGTACTTTTGCTATATTGTCCACAAATATAGCAAAAACTATAATGTGAATTAAAGCACTAGCGACGGAGTCTATGAATGCAAACGAAAAGAGATAAACGTACTCATAAATGCAGTAATAGCAAAAACCACTCTCATCGAATAACGGAATAGAGTGCGGTTATCAAACAAGAAAATCTCTTAATCGTCAGTCTCTCTGAAACGAGTCAGAAAATAATGCGACTAAACCCTGTTCTTTTCACGCGCTGTACTTTAAAGGATGACTCTACATTGCTCTAAGACACATGCAATAATAAGCAACGTAGCGTACTTAGGTTAAAGGCGTAAAAGCATATATATCAAGATAAAATTCCGTCTTGAGAAATTTTTCTTTTATATATTTTTTATTTATAAAAAAACTGGTTAGTGATGGCGCATTTTTAGGGTTAAATTCGCTATCAACGCTTAAAAACTTATTAAAGATGCATATTTTCATCCGTATTTCCGAAACCTTGTTACATAGTATAGTAGTGTATCATTTTTGAGAACCAATCACTCAGACATTTTCAAGTAATAGTTTACGAAACTTTAAATATTAGGATGTTTAATGATACGCAATCAATTACGAGATAAACACTTCACCAAAAATGCGAGAAAATAATCCCAATAACTGTGTTAATTAAGTTAATTAATCAATCTATTCACATGATAAAATTAGTTTCCATAAAGTCATTAAGAATGTGCTAATTTTGTTCAACTTTGGTAAAAATTTTGAAAGTTGTTAATGATGACACATTTTATTATAATGACCGTAACTTTTTAAATTTGAAACCATTATGTTACTATTATAAGTTGCAATTGCTCAGAAATTAGTATTTTAAAATAACCATACCCCCATATTAACATGTATCTCTTTTTTTTCTCAAATTATTCTTTCCAAATTGTCTTTCGACGCTCATTAAAGGTTTCCGTTTCACAGCTAATGATAAAGGGAAAAAATATCTACTAAGCATTATTTTTCAAAGATGTATTTAATTTTAATAGTTTTATAAGTAATTAATTATCTTAAAACATTTATGCTATGCTACATTTTAAACTAAAGTATCATACTGTACTTAAAAGGGGAATAAAAAAGCAACTTTAAATTTCATTGTTAGCCCTCTTCTAATAAAGGTAAACGGTTTTGTCTTTAATCCCTTATATACCATTTGCAAGTGTTTCGATATTTTATTGAAAATATTTCATTTCAATAATTCTAAAAAAAGAGGGGGTTTAATCCTGATTTGAAGCAACTCAAAATCTTTTGAATTTCTCTAGTTTTTTCTGTTCCGTAGAGCTATTTTATTTCATGCGAAGATTCTTCCCGAAAAGGAAAAGAAAGACTTTTAAAGGATAAATTTTGTTTCGCGACTGCAATTTTAAAAACTCTTTGAGTGGGTTTTCATCTTTTCCTTGATTATTTATTTTACTTTCCCTCTATATTGTAGAGAAAGATTCTTAAAGTATTTAGTTGAAATAATCCGTTGAACAGTTCTATTACTTATCGATAATTGTATTTCTCTACATTTCTGAAATATTCTTTACCGTCTTTTAATTTATTTGATTTTCATTAAAAGGGAAGGGAAATCCGAAAGAATATTCTTTGGAATGTTAAATGTTGTGAAATATATGATTAGTTATTCATGTAATATAAATGAATAAAATGATTTGAAATGTAAGATCTAAACGTACAATATACGGTGCGCTAAGGAATTATAAAGCTTCTAAGGAATTTGTGCATTTCAGATGAAAAATATTATATTTATGCATAACTTAAAGGCGGGCTTTTAAAATAGATAGGGAAACGCTTTTTGTATTAATTGCAGTTTTGAAAATAAAAAATCAAGTCTTCTTTACGATATACCGAATTTTCGGAATATTGAGGAAGGTACATGTTAAGAAATTATAAGATCGCCTGAGAAAATTATGCAACATATTATGCTTCACATCATAATCATAATAAAATACACGCGTTAGTATTTCATAACCGCATTACCTGTAAAACAAAGAAACATGTTTTGATTGTGTTGTTCATGATTTATTTGAAGATGCCGTAGTATGAAGAATTGTCTGAGGGCAAAGTGAGAAATTTTTTATTTTATTAGGTATATTGATAAATATTCTGAAATAGAAATAGCTTCTCGTAGATTAATGAAGCATTCTAAAACTGACATTCCCAATTCTAAAATTAGAAAAATGATTTAAAAAATATGATCTGGAAGGGGGAAAATGATATTTATAGCATTTTACGATCGACAAATCTTTCGAATATTTTTCTTAAAAAAAAGGTCTTTCGACTCATAAAATATCGGAGCATTTCATTAAAACAACTTAACATATCACAGTTTGAAAGGGTTTTAATCAAATACCAATTCATAAATTTATGAAAATTAAAAAATGTAATTATTGAAATATTATCAAGATAAAAATCTGAAATGGGTTCTAATTGTTAGGTAATTGAAAAGATGTAGGAAAGCAAATTATATTTTTTGATGAAAAATTTTTTTATGTTAACGGTCCCGATGATTACAAACATTATTGTCATGACTTCAGCATGGAACCATAAGAATATTTCAGTTGAGAAAAGGGAGGAGAATCAGTAATGGTTTAGAGAGTCTTTAGTGTCGTGATAGATTGTGCGATTTATGTATGAATTATGCACACTATCAAACTGTGTAATATGATCATTTGATACCATTTGAGCCTTTAATTGGTGATGTGAACTGGATATTTTAGGAAGACAATGGTTCTTGACATATATTTAAATCCACCTAGATATAGTTTAAAAATGTTTTGTATTATGTCGCAACATTTATGTTATTAAACAGTTTGTGTATGCAAATGCGATGGAAGTAGTAAAATAATGATACAAAATTTCTGAAATTGAACTTAACCACTTGAACATTTCAATGAAAACAAAATGTTTGAGGTTATCATGAAAATGGAGGATCAATATCATATTAATTTTTAATTTTTTTTTTAAATTTTAGACAAGCGTTTTTATAATTTGTTAACAGGTTTTTTCATTTCTAATATTTTACTAAACTTATCAATTGTTACATTATTCAAAATTATCGAGGCGGAATTATAACAAAAATATATTGTAATATCATATTTAATTTGCATAAATTATGTTTGGATCCTTTATTTATTTTACAATTTTCAAAATTAAAATAATTGTATAATTTATTAACGGACTGTTGTATATATATATATATATATATATAATATTTGCTTAAAATTCTTTTAATTATATGTAATGCGGTGTTTAAAATTACAATTTAATTTTATTATAAATAGTGAAAAAATAAATAAAATAAAAAAAAAATAAAAAAAAAACAGCACAATTTTGCAGATTTTTGAAGGATGTATTTCTTAAAAAAGACATTTTTTCACTTCATATTTCTATAGCGAATGTACTTTGATTTAAATAACTCAAACGATTTGTGACATTGGGGGTTTTGTGGTTTTCTTTTTAATAACTTTAGGGACATTCTGTAATTCGAATAACATAAAATTACATCTCCATTTCAACCAGAAAAAGAGTGATTATGCAAATTAAAGGGAAGAAGAAAGGATGCAGATGATGACGAGAATGTGATAAATGTTTGTAAGTTAGAGTAATTAATTGTAAGTAATCGTTTATAGTAAAATAAATTAGTAGCAGTGACTCTTGGAAAAAATAAATGGGGGTCGAATATGCTGTATTCAATACATGTCTGACTTGTTTCGAGGGAGTTGGAAAGCTAAGACTTCATTGGTTACTTCAATTCTACGCGAAATGGAGTTAAAACAGATTCGAGAGAAAGGGACTTTACATATTCTGTGAAGTGGGCTAGCTATGTTAGCCTTTTTTGACTTCTCTTCAAATGGATTTGTGACCTTATTGACTATTTAATTGAACTGAAGATGTTTTGAGGAGTTTAAAAGTCACAAACTGTAGTTAGAGTCTATGACTAGAGAACATGAGCTCATTTTTACTAAGTTTAAGTAATAATCACACTTTAAAATTAAAAGCAAAGGATATCATATTAACAGTTGAGATATATGTGTCCTTATGCATCAGTGCATTCAAAAAATGACCTTCATGTACATAAAAAATATGTATCAACAATTAACAATACATAGATATTCTTTATTTGTGTATATTTTGTTTGTACATTTTTTTTCTTGTACGTAAAATTTATAAGAAAACACTACATTCATAACTTTTGGAATTTTCAGAGAGCAAAGTAGGCATTTTTCTCAGAAAGCCGATATTATTGATTAAAGTTTCTTTAATTTTTATGCAAATACTCTTCTATATCTAACGTAAGTGATGATTTATTAGAAAAACAATATGTCTATCGTATATAAAATAACATAATTTTAGAATGTGGAAAATTTCTGAACTATAAGTAAACTAGTTTTTGAGGAAAATATACCTAAATTCTAAAGTAAAAAAAATTATTAAATAAGAAATAAAACAGCATTTGTTAATTTCACTTTCCATGTGTTTACATTTTTTCTGTTAAGTTCTCATTTACAGAAAGAAAAGTAGAATTATATAAAATGAATATGAATTACAGTTAAGTAAGCGTACTTTCTAGTCCCAGGGTCCACAGAAGCAATTACTATCGAAAAAAGAAATTACTTTCTTCATGTCTCTTACACATTTTTAGTTTCACAAGAAAAACGTTCTAAAGTAAAAAAAAATCCAGTGTTAACAACAAATAGAATAAAAGCAGACGATTCTGCCACAAAAATCAATTATTACATCAAATACTGAAATTAGAGCAAGCGATAAACTACTTAAGTAAACAATATTATTTTGTTCGGATATTTAAATAAAAGCAAAAAAAAAAAAAAAGTAAAATATTAGGTAAGATGTATCAAAGCAATGCAAAGCAATAAGTCTATTTTAAGCAAACTAATTCAAAGTAGTATAATCATAATGTTTTATAATGTCAATCTTTTGAATCTATCATCATATATACTTTATTTTATGCCAAAACATTTATGTTGACGTCATCTGTCTAAAAATAACAACACGTTAGTACAAGTTTAAAAAATTAATTTTGAGAAAAACAGAAATACATATATATTTCTCTATTACATAGAACGCATATATTTAAAATTTTCTTTTTCAGTTTTCTAGCACTCTATGCATGAAATTTCCTTAAGTGATACATCAATGGAGTCAGTGAAGTCGCCTTAAATTTTTTACGCGAAAATAAAAAAATGCAAGTAGTTTAACATCTCACTTACCATAAGCATCCATTTCTAAGCAAGTTATCCTTTAAAAGTTTTAATATTTTTAACTTTTGAAGTTGCTGTATATCGCCTTCGTCCTTCAAATAACCCTGGGAACTTTTCGGCTTTGATTATTATAATAAAACCTCCCACCACCCTTTGCGGAGATGAAACTAGATTCATGCAGATTAAATTGAAGCTATGAAGTATGATGAGTGGAATAGGTAAAATACGTTTATAAGCAGCTATGAAAATGCACGATAAGGATCTGAAGAACTGGAAATTGGTCTTCGAACTAGTAAAAGTGAGACGTCCGATTCAAGCCGCTCATTATCTGAGAAGCAGTCAGAGAGATCCTATATAAAATAAGAGGAATGTTCCAATATCGAACTGAATTATAGCTCATTTACTATTACAAAACCGAGATAATCGGTAAAAAACGAATTTGATTTGTATTCTAAGCTTTAACCCAGTCACTTTAGTAAATATTACCTCAGAGAGAGTTGATAGGAAATAAGATATTTAATATTAATAAGGTAGATAAGAATATCACTTTATATCTTATATATATTAAGAAGATATATAAGATTAAAGTGACTATATTACTAGATGAAATATAAACTAAATAATAAACAATGTTGTTAAGAGGTATAATACATATATAAGGGGATTGTGCGTTTGTAAGTTTTGATTTGTTGTAAAACTCTTGTACTGAGAGTGATAAACATGGACGATAATGCAAATTTGAATAAAAGTGATTCTTGAAATACATATCATTAAATTTTTCATTATAATGTTATTTATTTTTCGTTATTTTTGTTATTTGTATTATTCTATCTCTTTTTATTTTAGTATTCTTTCATATTTAGCCATTAAGGGAGCTTAACAACTACGAGTAATACAATTATTAGCAGCAACAAGCTATATGAGATAATATGAATATACTTACCCATTAGTGAAATAATTATTGAACTTCCTGAAACAAACGATAAATCAATATTTTTGCAAGAGATTGTGATTTTGAATGGTAACCAAATAAAGCAATTTGTAATTTCCTTCTATTACCTGCCTCTTCTGTCATCTTATAGCTTAGCCATAACATCTAAGTTTAAATTTAAATTCAAGCACATACCAGTTAAATAAAAAAGTCCAAAATACTCGTATCTAATCTATCTTTGTTTACTTCTCAGTTAAGGGAGATGTTCTGCACCGTAAAGTTCCTTTCCTCGAGTGCTAACAACTTCTATAATCTGTCAAAGACTATGTTCACAGGAATACGTTTGTGAGAACTTCCTGCAATGTACTGACAGTGTCGAGTTCTATTCTCACCAAGTCCCCAATACACATCAGAAAACTTATGCATACATCGCATTAACAGTTTTCTTATTACCCTAAACTTAGTTCCCCTAAATTCGATTCTCTGACACTTTTATACGAATGGATAATATCTATTTACTCCACTTCCGAAGTTTACATGAAGTTCCATTTGATTGAGAAGAAAAGCTGGGAACTTAAATATAGAGTAACAGAAAGAAACTTGAGAAGTTAATTGAAGGAACTAAATCGTGAATAGCTCCTATTATAAATTCATACCACTTTTGTTAACCTATACTTCCTAACTTTCTTGTGAATCCCAAATACTAACAAGAAAAAAATAATTAATGGAAATTGCAGTTTCTCCCTCAAATGAAATATTTCTTTATTCAAATTATTTAAATGCAAATGATTAATAGTCCATACTCCGTAAGTTTTCAATACATTCCATACCTAGTTATACATACTTTATATCAGTAACATAAGTAGGAGGATGGTGTAAATGATTATTTGTGGCAAAGCCTTTCGTGAAGCGATTAACTCAACGTCAAATTGAAGAAAAGCTCTCAAAGTCATTTGCTTGTGCAGTAGACTTCAAAAGTGCTTCATTAGTAGTCCTACAGACGTGAAGACGATATTTAGGCTCTTCCCATATGCTTGTCCAATACATGGACATTTCAGAATATTCTAATATATCTAGGTAAAATTACCCCATTATTGATTTTTCAAATATAAAGAAAGGAAAAAAAAAACTATATTTTGTCGACTGTAGTTGTAGTAGCCTGGTGGTCATGTTCGCAGATTTACACTCGGCATTGTTTTTGTAGAGTCGTATATTCGAGCCCAGGTGCCCACGTTGTAGCGTGGCTGATGCATGTTAAACCTGGTAGAGGTATTAATTCCTCTCTTTGACGTAGTGTGGAAGTTTCGAGATCTGTAACCAGGGCAGGGCTTGTCCTCGTCTCTTGATCGAGGTTCAAAATGTTGAGGTCCTTCGACAGTAGTCCTCGTGTTGCTCCTACGTGCGACAGTAATAAATAATCCGAATATCTGCCTTGTCCACTAGCTCACCCTAAATTCACTCTTTAGCTGTGCCACTGATGCTCTATAAAGACATGTCAAGGTTGTGTTTTGTGATAAATGTGTGACATTTGTTTGTGAATAGTTATTTTAGGGGATGGCGCAACTCTCTAGAAAAGTTCTACATGAATTTCTTTGGACTCCACAAGAAATTGTTTTGTACAACTTCAATCGTTTCATCAGCCGTTGTGAACTTGTTTATCTCAGCCGACTGCATATTTCTATGAGTTGATTTTTAAATTAGCGCATGTTATTTTTATGCAAGGGTCTTCATTTTGTACCCACTAACTGTTTACCCCTAACATGTGAAATCAATTCGCTTAAAACATGTGAACATTAGAACTATTGGATGTTTGAAGCTGTTTCGTCTGTCATCCTATTTAGTGTCTGATATCCTATATAGTGTATGGGAAGAGTCTGAATATCTTCTTGACGTCAACTGGGAAACTACGGGAGCACACATCGAAATCTACTGAACACGTAAGACACTTGGGTATTCAATGACAAAACGTATTTGAATTTGACTTATAGTTCATCTCTCGACAATGATTTCACTCGAACATATTACCAGTTAAAAACCACTATTCATTTAACTACACGGTGTATATGAGAAGCTTCTGAATCACAATGAGTAGTTCATATTCTGTGGGAAGCGTTTTTTTTTAAACGAATTTGTTGTCAGAACACTATATATCAGAAATAAATACTATAATCTTTCAGATGTTAAAAATTAGATATTCAGTTTCCTCTAACTTTCTTGAAGTATTTCACCCCGTTATTGAGGTCTTCATGACGTTTAAAAGGTCAAAAAGCTGATGTTTTGCTTATAATTTTTTCAACTCTCTCCCCCCCACCCAAGGATCTAGTGCTTTAGCGCCCTACAAAAATATCACCCGACCACTTTTTAAATTAAAGTATTTGATGAATATCTTTTCTGGCCAATCCCTAATCAAGCAAATTTCCATTGAATCTAAGAAACCTTATAACAAGTAAAACTTGGCACGAAAGTTTGAATCAAAATCCATATTGCATTAACTGCAACAAATATGAGCATCTTTCTTTGTACCACAATCGTCCAGCCTTACCAGAAGCAACAACAGGAGCACAGAACTCAAAAATATTTTCAAACAAACTCTACCAAATCAAGAAATATCTATCACATGCAGATGTGATAAATCCTAATAATGCCCAACCCGAAAAAAATACCTCTAGTAGACTCACCAAGTGAGAGTGGAAGGGAATTCCTTTATAATTAAATTAATCTCTAAATTTAATCCGAAGAAATAAAGACAGATTTAAAAATGGAAGAAAACATAACTTTTTAGATAACCTTTTTTTGAATCTATAGATCTACCCAAGGGCCTAACTCTTGTACTGAGTAAACGAAAAACCTATAAAAGGTTAGATCTGTAAATATTGGAGGATCTGAAACAAAAATATGAATTTCATTTCAAGAATTTCACAAGACACGCCCCTAGGGAATGAGTATAACTCTCAAACCCTACTAATGCTCCTACCTCAACCAATCATAACAGGTCAATTGAAAAGTCCCCGGCCTACAATAGTAAAACACAATTTTTTGGCAAAATTAGGTTTTTTTTTTTTATTCAACATAATTCCCTTCAAGGGTGATACACTCATTATAGCGACCCTCCAACTTTTCGATACCATTTTTGTAGTACGATTTGTCCTTTCCTTTAAAATAGGCCGCAGTTTCAGCGATCACCTCTTCATTCGACGAAACTTTCTTCCCAGCGAGCATTCTTTTGAGGTCTGAGAACAGGAAATAGTCGTAGGGGCCAGATCTGAAGAATACGGTGGATGAGGAAGCCATTCGAAGCCCAATTCATTGATTTTTGCCATCGTTTTCACTGACTTGTGACACGGTGCATTATCTTGATGAAGCAGCATTTTCGTTTTCTTCAAATGCGGCCGATTTTCAGCGATTTCGTCCTTCAAACGGTCCAATAACGCTATGTAATAGTCGCTGTTGATAGCCCTTCCTTTTTCAAGGTAGTCAATGAAAATTATTCCATACGTATCCCAAAATACAGACGCGTAACCTTGCCAGCCGACTGTTGCGTTTTCCCACGCTTTGGAGTGGGTTCATCGTGTGCAGTCCCCTCGGATGACTGTCGATTGGACTTCGGAGTGAAATGATGGAGCCATGTTTCATCCATTGTCACATATCGATGCAAAAACTCGGGTTTATTACGATTGATCATCTTCAAACTCTGCTCCGAATCATCAACTCGTCGTTGTTTTTGGTCAAAAGAGAGGTCGCGCGGCACCCTCTTTGCACAGAGCTTTCTCATACCCAAATATTCGTGAATGATATGATGTACATGTTCAGTTGATATCTTTAGATTATCTGCTATTTCATTCAATTTCAATTTACGGTCTTTCAAAATTATTTTGTGGATTTTCTTAATGTTTAACCCTCTAAGCGTTTCACACGCTTTTTTCCGTACTGTCCGAGATATTCCGAAAGCGTTTGCGCCGTATAAACCCGTGTGGCTGTGAGCGCACCGAAAGCGTCAGAGACGTGTTTTTTCGCCATCACAGGATGTATTCCAGATCGTTTGAGCCGGGTTTTTCTGCAATTCCTTCCCCCCTTTTAAAAGTTTTACATCTTGTTGGATAATTGGGGAGGGTTGCGGACACACAATGAACTTTGACAGGAAATTTTATGGCTCACAAGGGAACCCCACTCTTGCCCTTAGGGCTAGAGAGAGTTCCATTGAGACATTCGTTCAAGAGGGGAAGGGGAAAATTTCCTTTCAAGTGTGTTTGTTGGTCAACTTGAGTTGAGATTTTATTGGGTTTATGAAAGAAATGCGTCCCTTGACCTAGCTTTCGAGATAAAATTTTTTATTTAAACCAATCCAAAAAACGCTTTAAAGTTCAATCACAAAATTAACTAGATTTTAATCCCATTTTTAATTAATATTCATTTGGAATTTTAACATATTTAGATAGAGTAGGAAACCTACTGTTTTATATTGTTGGACAAATTAATCTTTGTATATTTTCTTTGATTGCTAAAAATTCACCTTTTTTATTTTTCCTCATATTAAAAAATATCAGATAGAGTTAAGTTTTTATGTTATTTCTATAAATCTCGAAAAACATCGCTAAATATATATCTATAAAATGTTTGTTTAAATACAGAGAATGTATGAAAACAATAAATACGTTCTATTGTTTCATTTGTGTTACTTTATTCACTACTTTCAGTTTTTAAAATAATATTTATTTCCTAATAACGTGTCATAAATTAAAAAAAAAAAAAACGAACGAGTCAAAATCAGAAACGCTTTAAGATTTTCAATTATTACAAATGAATAATTTTTAAGCTTCTGTATTTCTTTACTTTTAAAAATCTCTAATGCATGAATAAAAGTAATACCAAAAATTAAACTTTTTTTTAAATCTATTAGTTTTTTTTTTTCATAATTTCAAAGCCAGGTATTCAGGACAGCTTACGCATGATACTCAGTTTTGTAATGTTAAGTTTTGAAATACATCCGAATTTTAAATAACTGAACTACATCTTCCCTCAAAGAGAAAAAGAATGCGATTTCCCACTCCAACTCATATTTTTCAAACTTGATTTTTGAAAAATTAGTAATTAATAGCATCTGCACACATTTATATTTGTTCATACGTGTAAGTATCAACTGTACTTTTGCACAGATACTTTTGATTACTAATTATTTGAAGATTCAAATTTAAAAAATATTCATATGTGTTAAATCCCTTATAATTTATCTTCTGTTAAAGGATAATTGAAGTACATGTAATTAAAATCCGGACATTTTTCGTAATCTTAACATTATACAACTACGAATTTTACATAAGCTACCCTGAAAATCTGCTTTTCAAATTACATCAAAAAATATTTATGTATGGTACATACAAAGTTAAAAATTATTAATCACATAAATTTACAATTCTATAAAAATTTAAAATATAAAATTCAAAATTTAATAAATTTCATCGCCAGCATATTTTCATATATTCCGTAAGTTTTTTACAAATCAGTTAAAAACCGCACGTCATTAGCAAAAAATATGCTGAACAATTTGATGAATATAAAATAAAAATTTTACTTGGAAGCAAAGCTGAGATACTAAAACTTCGGTATACAAAAATTATGAGCATATCTACAATAGTTTCTGAAATAATTATTTTAAAATTCAGTTAGAAATTTGTTCGTTATATTATGCGCAATATTAAATATACCGTCAACATAATAAAGTAATAGTTTGATGCATTCACAGATTATTAAAAATAGATATAAGTGACATTATTATCACAAATGTTAAAAAATTTATAATTTTAAATTCAATTATAATTTTAAATTAAACTGTACACTGTTATATATACACAATATTGGGTTTCACAAACAATTTTTTCTCAAATAACAAATTGTTCTGAAAGTAGGCATTAAGGTACTTTAAAGACTTAGTACTTTTGTTTTGTTTAAGCATTTAATATAAAATATTTTTTTTTTTCTTATGTGTCTCTGATATTTTTAACATTTGTAACAATTAAAATTATTGCTTATATACGATTCTTTGCATTTTTTTGTAAATTGAATGAACACTTTGATTACAATTTTGTTTATTTGAGAACATATGAACACTGATTTATTTTATTCATGAAATACAAGTTTGAATAAATTGACTCTTTTTGCATTTGTTTTAAAATGTGTATATTATATTGAAATTTAAACTACCCAAAATTATACCTGATTTGTTATAAACGAATTTTTGATCTAATAAACACATATAACTCTTTTTAGGTACAATTTGTAAAATGGACTAAAATTAATAGATGAATATTATTTTTACATATTGTGAATATTTTGCACTGAACTTAAACATATATTTTAGTCCCTTTAAGGTTGGAGAAGCAAATCGTAAGCAATTTTGCATTCATTTTGATATTGAATATAAAAAGCTCCTCGGCTATTCAGAAGTGAGGTGGTTTACTTTGAAACCAGCACACAGAGCACAAATAGAGTGCATTTTGAAATTATATGATCCGCTTCGGTCAAGTTATTTAAATTTAAAAAATACCTTACATTTGGAAAAAATATCACCTTTCAATAGATCAAATCATACGCTCTCTTTTCTCTACAGCCAGACATTATTTTTCTGTAAAACTACCAAAGAAATTAAACATCATAACATTTCAGCTACAGTTTATTTTATTCCGATATAGAACGAGATATGATGATAAATTCGTACCATTAATACTAAAGAATAAACTAACAATTATATATGGTTATATTCCTGGGATTAAGAATACATTTCTAAAATTTAAAATTGCTTACAAAATTTTTTATGAATTCTTTGAGGAAATGTCTGTCAACTTCACTGAACTAAAGTGTTTTAAGTGTACTGTTTTGAAAGACAAATTAAAAAGGGAAAAGTTTCTCTCACTGCCAAATTTGTAATAACTGATATGTAAGATGTAGTAATCGATGAAAATTTTCTGTTAAAAGATATAATACGAATATGTACTTAAAGTTTGAAAACACCAAAGAAACAGAAAGTTGAAAATTAAAATGTGGGATTGAAGATGGCTAGAAATATTTTGACATTTTGAAGAATATATACTCCATTAAAATTTAAAATTATTTATTGAATCTAAAATATATTACCTTTGCACAAAAGTGGATGTAGATGGGGTATTTCGCTTAGAGCAGAGGTATTCAACCTCTTGCACTTTGGGGAACCTTTTGAGCTTACCATTACCTTCAAGGAACCCCTTGATCAAACAGCAGAAAAAATAGGATATCAAAGCTCTTTATCCTAATCAAATTTACAAAATTATTATTGCATTTCTATTTTTTTATTAGAAACGTCTTAGTAAGATTAATGAATGTTAAGGTAGCGAAAGTTTTTTTTTTTTTTTTTCCTAAAATATGGCCTATGCATAATAAACAAAAGCAATATTTTTTTAAATATAACAAATAATGAAAAAAAAAAGAATTTTAATGACTTGACCATGATTGTTTTTTATTGCAAAGTATTTTTACGTCTGTAAAAATTTCTGAAACCATCAACCTAATGTCTTCTTCAGCATCCGACCTATTTCTGTATTTTGTTTTTGTCGCAGTGTACAAAGAGAAAGATTTTTCGCATATATAGGTTGAAACATATGATATTAGATGTTTCACAACTCTTACGGCAATTTCATGATATTATTTTCTATTGTCAATCAAAAAATACATTATAACACTTAACTAACTTTTAATTTCAATTGAGTATACATCAATGTGATATATCAATCAAACTGATATACACTCAATTTTTTCTTTTGTTGGGAGTTCGGAGGTTTTCTTCTTTTATTGGGTTTAGTTTAGTGTTTTCTTATTAACGTCGCACTGGAAGCAACACGAGGGCTATTGGCAATGGACCTCGTAATTTTGAACTTCGGTCAAGTGCAGAGGACGACACTTGAGCTGGCACCCACTCTCCTAACTTCCACACCACACCAACTTCTTTTATTGGGAGTTCAGTGAATTAAAAGTCTTAAAAAGATTTTGGATCCAAGATAATTTTTTATTTTGAACAGGATTCAAAAAAGGTTTTTTGCAGATCTGATATATGTTTGACCTAACTAATTTTTACATTTTTATGAGGATCAGCGTTACCGTCCACTAAAATATTATGCAAATTACTAAAGCATTTAATATTATCTTTCAAAATAAATTCTGTTCAAAATTTCAATTTTAAAACAGTGGCGCCAATTTTACTTCATACCTTGAAAATAATGAATAAGTGTGCATTCTTCACCTGATCCAAAAAACGCCTAAATATGTGACCTAATGCGTCTCGATTACTGTATTTGAAACACGTGATTTTACGAAATTTAAGATTTTATTTTATCCTTAAAATATGTATTGATATTTATTTTTACAAGCAAACTGCTTCTGAGAATTCAATCTTCTATAAAAATTAAACTTTTATGACAATTCTGGCGCTTTGATTAAGCAAATAGTGCTTGATAGCAAATACTAATCATTAATTTTTTTCAAAACATGCAAACAATTTTGTATTTTCTTGGTCTCGTATTCAATAATGAATATAGGGTGCTTTTTCTAGGTTAAAATCGTAATATTAAAATTAAAAAAAAAGTTTTTAAAAATTACAGAAAAATGAATTTTTCTATTGTTTGAAGCAAACAAATATTTTTCAACTATGAACCCACCAATTTTTATCAAGCTATATTTTTTTTATTCTTCATTTGTTGGAACGCTTTTATTGAAACTCAATAGATCGGACGAACATCTTCCAAGTTCTGATCTGTGAATAATCTGAACCCCATTCCTGCTTGCTTGTAGCCTGCCGTACAAGATTTCCCCTAGGCAACGAAATCGCTTATCTAAGCGTCGGATCTATGCAATTAAAATGCCCAACCCAAGGGGTTGTGTGGACCACCCGCGTCATAAAAGGGGGGAGGAACAGGAGGCTCTTGCATTTTTGAAGAATTTGTGAATGGAAAGGGAAAACTTTTCGGGACCTTTAGCTGTGCCTAAGTAGATCGCTTTCGGTATAGCTTTACACAAAAAAGTAAAACGCTCGGAGGGTTAATGAGCGTCTACTGCTTTCACCGTCTTCGGTGCTCATTTCACCACGTCTAAACTTAGCATACCAATCCTTGATGGTTGATTTTTCTGGAGCAGTGTCCGGAAACTCGGCATCAAGCCAAGTTTTTGCTTCAACCGTATTTTTTCCCTTCAAAAAGCAATATTTTATCAACACGCGAAATTCCTTTTTATCCATTTTTTTCACAATAACAAAAGTTGCTTCACTCAAAATGCTATAATTCACAAACTAATAATCCGACAGCTGTCAAATTTATACACGCATCTTTTGAGGGTCAGGGCTAACTAAAAAAAACATATGGATTTAAATCTAGTAGCGCCATCTATGTGCTAGGCCGGGGACGTTTCAATTGATCTGTTAAAATATTATATTTTCCGCTTCTCTGACAGCAGAGCAAGTATACTTTTACAACTTTTAAGCGACTTCATAACATAAAGTCTTATATTTCAAAGGTGTTTCGTACCCTAGGCGGTGCCTATGAATGTCAAAGTTAATGAATTAGCAGAATATTAACAGTTTGTGGAGTTTGCTAAACCTTTTGTTACAATTGGTGCAAACAGGCTCCAGAACATTTTTTTTTAAAGTTATTACATTTTTGATAGCAAGTATTTCAATTTCAAAAGCTTTGATTTGTTCTAAATATTAAACAAAGAATATATACAAAAATTAAGTCATAAAGCTTGAGAAATACTTTATATTCTTTATAAAATGGCAGATTTAAATAAAAATGGATTAATTTTTCCGTTCGAACGAAACATGTTATTACCAACTCTGCTGCAATATTAAAACTTCCATTATTATGCTTTACCTATCCAAGTAAAAACAAAATGAATAATTAAAAATAGTATATATAAATAGTTCATTGTTACATATTCTAAGACATCTTATATAAATTCCATTATCACTTTAAATGCCTGACTAATTTAAAAATATTAAATATTATGGTTTTCAACACTTGTTTTTGAAATCGACCCCTTTTCTCATTTTTTATCTAAAGAATTAATTTGTAAATTCACCAAAATACTTCTCAGCAAGAAAGAAAACTGTTACTCCATAAAAATATGATTTTTGCTATAAATTGCTTAATACAACTAAAGATAAGCGATATGGAAAAAAATTCTTTCCTTTGCCATTATTTTATTTTATTTCTGTCTATAAACTACAAATCGCATTCTATTAAATCATAACTCAAATTTATGATGTTAATGGCTGAAAATATTTTTTTCTTCTTCATTTTTTTGGTCACCTATAATGAAACTTCTCATCAGAACTTAAAAAAACTGTTGTTGAATCGGAGAAAACCAACAGTATTAGAATTGAAATTGATGATACACTCAAAGTGCAGGGATTTTTAAAGCTTTTTTTAAATGTAAAAGAAGGGGAAGAAAATATCCATTATTCATTAACGATAATTTAAAGCCCTCTTTAGTAACATAATTATTTTATTAGTTTGCAAAATATGTCTCACAGAATCCCTTCTTTAATATGAATTACATAATATACTCAAATTTATGATATTTTCATGAAATCTTTCTACGACTAACGGGTACAAAAAAAATGCGAATATGTAACTTCCGCTTTATTACTTAGATATTGACGAATATTTTCGACATTATTTAAGCAAAAGTAACCGGGTGTCATGTCTTATAAGTGAACGTAGATGCCTCTTATTTAAGAGTGTCTGATTGATCATTTTTCGAACTTGAATTCGGAAATATTTTTACTCTCAGCTCTGTATATCCTTCAATAAATACCTTAGGGATGTTCGAATGCTTAATTCTTCTTCAACAACGCGTACAAAGGGTTAAATGAGAATATTTTTTCACTACTGTGATATATTAAATTTTTAAAAACAAACGATTTAATCTTAATGCGATATTTCTTAAAAGTATTATCTATTCAACTTTTAAAAGCAAACGATTTAAACATAAAGTAATACTTTTTTCAATATTCTTGATTAAGATATGTTTTTTTAAATGTTTAAAGTTGTTACAAAGAGATAAAATTATGCTATTGGAAACACCAGATCATATTTTTGTTTGTTAGAAAATTTACTGGCAACGAACATAAAAATAAAAAAAAAATTTGGTTCCAAGATGTAAAGACGAAAGTTGATAAATTGTGTTAGTGGAAATTGTGTATATGATTTATGTTTGAAAAGATGCGTGCAAAGAAATGTGATGTCCTGAAAACAAGTCATCTTTATTAATAGTCTGAAATACAGTACACTACCCTATGCCCACCATTTGACAAACACTGTGGCACAAAATACTCAAGAGAAATGCCGTAACTGTTTGCTTCCCTGTTATTATCTTGAAACCACTAAAAATTAGAAATGGGAGAAGTGAAATACATTTCTACACAAAAAAAAAAAAAAAAAAAAAAAAAAAAGGAGGGATGTCTGTGGGAAGTATAAGAGAATATGCAAAACAGAAAATTAAAACTTTAATTATAAAATAGGTAGTCTTTGTTGCTGTCTGAGTGAATTTGGCCTGAAAAGTGAGGGCACAATAGCTTAACGACTATGGTCGAGGACTCAAATTCGGCGGTTTTCTTCAAATCGTGGGTTCGGTAAGACTCACCGTGTAAGCGGGGCTAATGCATGCTAAACCGTTGTGGTTCATGGTCTTCCTAGTAATGTGGAAGTATCCATGTGTTACTTCTTGTGTAACGTTAGTAAAACCAAACAAACTGTTTAAGACAACGCTGAGTGTTATTATTTTTGCTTTACGTATAGTTCCATACAATCATTCAGCTATGTTACCTTTCCTCAGAGCACATGTTAAACTTCTTGCGCAAGTCTCCACTATGTGATGTGGTAGCTTACAAAAGGTTAGCTGCAAAGTTAGCTTTGTATTTGTGCATGTTTCCTCTGAGTAAGTTTTTTAATAATTAAAAAAACCGAAAAGTAAAAATATTTGGTGATAAGAAAACAACATTTACGGAAGTGTTTGTTTAAACTTCCTAACTTTAAAAGGGAAAAATGGAATAACAATTTGATTTTTTCCCAAACAATTTGGAAATTTCCTTTCAGCTGTCCTTTGTTCCCCTTTATGCCTTCACTAGGTGATTATCAATATTAATTTAAGGATTCTTCATTTTACGACAAAATTAACGAACTTACTTTATGTTACTGAAGAAAAAATTACTTTTTACATCACATATGACCTTCAACTTTTATTGTTTACTATCTTCGTTAGTGTTTGGTAAATGGTAAACATTTTTGTTAACATTTATCATCGATGATTAAATTGCATCGCCTTGAGCAAAACCTTGTTGAGAATATTTTGACTTGTGATAACAATTCCTTGGTTTTATAGGGAATAAAATAAATATTAATAATTTATTGATGTAAGAAAAATATTTACTTAAGTTATTTTTTCCGCGTTAGCTAAAAAAAATAAGAACTGTTCAGCATTAGAGATTGTTACATTTTGCATATTAATCCCGATATTTTTTTCTTTTCTGTTTTTAAATTATGATTTGGGAGAATAATTTGAAATGAACCAACAATATTATTTTCTCTTGTTTTAAAATAATTTTTTTTAATAAAGGCGAGCTTTTTAGAATTAATTAAAAAGTTCAAGTACATTTTTATAATGTAATTTTAAATATTTTTTTTTCTTAAATAGAAAAGATAAATACTCCAATGAGTTATATTTTAATTATGCTTACGTTTTGACAATGGATAAAAAAATATGATTAGATTATAGTTTAAAAATGATGATTATATTATAAAGTTTATAGACTAAATTATATTTTTCAAGTAAATACATTAAATAATAAAAAAGGAAAATAATATATATTTACATATGAGGAAAAAACATTACCACTAAATTTTCAATATATTTTTATTTTTAACTGCCATATAAAAAGTGCAATTAGATTTTACAACGCTTCAACTCTTTTCTTAAAATGTATTAAAAGCAATCATCTATGAAATATCATTTATTGTAATGATTGCTTTATGCGGAAAATATATTACAAAGATTTTTTTCTTAAAAGCATTATTAATAATTTAATTCTTAATGAACAATGATCGCGTATCATAATTCCTTATTATATGTTTGTTCATACTATTAAATATTTCCGATTACATTTATACGAAAATACGTTTGATTGCTTTGCTTTGATAATCGTCGTTATTAATATTACGTGAAAGGAATTGAAACGTTAATATTTGGTTTACATTTAAAGAAGTACAGAAACTGCAAATGTGTTGAAATGATAGCACTTATCGAAATATTCATAAGTACTCGTATATAAATCATGGAATCTAAATTCGTATTCAATAAATGGTTTTTATGATCATTTTATAACGTCCCACTGAGAAGCAACACAAGAGCTATTGGTAACATACTTTGTAATTATGAACCTCGGTGAAGTATGAGAAAGCTAATATCTGAGCTGAAATCTATTTATTTATCATTTAATTTCAAATTACTTCTGGTCAAGCATACTCGTAGAACAATAGTTCAGTGTCATAATTCGGCCGTGGTTGCCTACTGATCATAGTTGCAGATGATGAGGCTTTCGTAGAGTCGTGGTTTCGAGCCCGGGAGCCATTAAAGACCCAGCTTATAGGAGAGTTGATGCACATTAAATATGGTCGTGGATTCAAGTCCTCCCGTTTTCGTAGAATGGAAAACTGGTTAAGGAGGTGCCAGTTCAAATGTCATCCTCGTCAATTGATTTGAACCTCAAGATTATGAAGCCAATTATGAAGTTCGTGGCCAATAGCCAACGTGTTGCTTCTCAGTACGATGTTACTAAACAAACATAGTCAGAGTAATAATACTTTTTCCAAGTCAGATCGGATACAAAACCGGAGTGGGTTAAGGATTCTCAGAAGAATTTTCAAATTTATTTTCAAGAATTATTTTTCTTTTGTTTAATAAATCCGTGAATTCCCTCTCATTGCTAGTCTAAAGAAATTTTCTATTATTTATAGGGAATTCTAAAGTGAGTGAATGTAAAGTTTATTGGCGCACGAGCCAGATATGGCTATGTTGCGCCAAACAAGATTAAACTGTAGTCTAGACGTGAAGTTGAAAAAATATAAGAAGTGGTTGACAAGAAAGAGGGTCGAAAATAGAGAAGGATCGCTAGGGTATCCCGGGAGTGCGTCACCCGTGTTTACCAAAGACAGTAAACCCCATGGGAAAGAAAAAAGATCATTAGGGTGCCTCGGGATCATGATGCCCGTACTTACCAAGGAAGGCAAGTCCCTGAGGTCCCCTGATATAATCCCCAGGGGCAGGGTGCTCGGCTATACCCCCATACGCTGGATACTCATTTTAGTCGCCTCTTACGACATGCATGAGCTACAGTGGGACTATTCAGTCATTCCCTGTTACCACACGGGTCGGAATTCTAAAGTCACCCCATTCAATTTTTTAGATATAAATCAAATACAAAATCCATTGAAAGCTTTCTTTACTTACATTTTGTAGCGGAATATCTTTTAAGCTGGAGAATTAAAATTTAATCATGAGAACTTGTTAATAATCTACATCTTTGATAGGCATTCGGTTGTTTGGTGAACTAAAAGAGAACGTAGATTAGAATAGATTGTGATCGCTTATGAACGTTGCGTTAAGAAGCGACACATACCTCGTAATTTTGAGCTTCCGTGAAATGGCGAAATTATAATATATAACAAAATATGTAATGCGTTTTCGCATTAAGGTATTACTCTGTTTTCTTATAAAAATTTTTTGAAAATTTGTAGGTAAGTTCATTTATTCAGTCATTATATAAGCATCAAAATTCCTTTTCCCCCCCCTTCAAATAAAGTTTAGGAACGTATTTTAACAGCACTTTTTTAATTTAGATATGTGTGAGAAAATTGTTATATTCTTTATATTTTCCAACAAACAATTATTTAAAACTTCAATTTTTTCGAAATATTTAATTATATTTTATACGTATAAAATTCTTAAATCTTCCCCGAATTTTAATTTATTTTAAGACAATCTCAAGTTTTTAAACATGTTTCTCAAAATTTTGCGTTTGATTTTGGTTGACTTAAAGATATTTACAATTTAACAATTTTCCCCCTATCTGATATTACGAAAAACAATAACAAAAATAGCTTATCGATTCTTGTTATTTTTTTTTCAAGAAATGACTATATCTGAATCCTTATTCCTTGTCAGAAACATCAAACATGTTATACAACACAGCCGGAAAAAAGATTAAACTTTATATCGATGAGAAAAAGGTCAATGGGTTTTGATACAGGACCTTCATGAAAAATAAAATCTGATAAAAAGCAGTAAAAATTTTGAAGTCGTATTTCAGACAAGACTTTATCCTTGTAAGTCTGATGGATCACATTGATACATTTTGAAGTAGCCTGATCTGTTCAGTTTAACATGAAAACTATGTTCCATAGCTCTCGGCTTTTTCAATCTTGATGCAAATTTTAGAACCCTTTTATTATGGATGAGGACTACAAACTCCAGTGGATCGGAGAAAACTGATTTGAGTTTCTCAGTTTATACTATTGTATCCTTTGCTACCTATTCTTCCCCTAGAGGCCACATTTTACATCTTCCTATTCGTAGGAAAAATCAGACACGATATTCTTTTCACAAAACACGTATACATAAGTTAAATTAATACATGGATTTTTATGTATCAAAAGGACAGTAATAATTTTGCAATATAAGATATACAAAACGTATAAAACAAAAGTATAATGTTTCCAAAGAAAATCAAAAACGAATACTGTAATATTTCAAATAGAAAATTTAAACTCAAAATAGGATTAATGAATTAAATTGGTTTTATTGACAAATCTTCTTCTATTATTTGCCTTGGTAAGTGCATGGACTTTTCCATAAATTAAGTCTACGGTAGTCTAGTGATCATGGTCTCAGACTCGTTAGAGCTTTTTTGTCATCAAGGACCTGCCATGCTGTGGACTTGATTCACGTTAAATTTTATCGAGGACCTAAGTCCTCCCTTTGGCTTGGTGCGGAAGTATGGAGAAGAAAATGCCAGCTCATGTATGGTCCTCGCTACATGACCGAGTTTGAAGTCGACGTGGCTAATCGCCATTACCCTTGTGTAGCTTCTCAGGGCGGCATTGATAAACAATCGCAATTTTCCATTAAATATAAAATGAAATACAAAAGCAAATACAAAGTTGAAACTTTTATGAAGGTTGTTGCCACGGTGGTGATCACGATAGATCCATGTCTGTTTCCAAAAACCTTTCTGTGTTGCTTTTACCTGCAATTATAATAAAACAATCCATGGAATCAACCAGGCATAAAAATCACAAGTCAATAGTAGTGCTTTTTATTTGGGAAAATACGAAAAAAACACAAATATATATATAAGCAACGAAATTTTGAAATTAAGTAGCTGAATAATTTATAACCACTAAATAATTTATTAGCGCTTCATCTGAAATAATTTATGAAAGGATGAACGTGTAATGCATATGTATTTTTAAATTGTAGCGTTTTGCAAGATAGTAATTACATCGGAACATTTTGTTCTATAAGAAATTGAAAGGAAAAGTATTTCTAATACGATGCATTTTTTTTAATACGTGTGGTAGGATTTTTTTTAAAATTTGAAATGAATGGTGAAAATAATAAATATCTTTACATTTAACGAGTCTTTTACATCAGTTAGAATCTCGAGTTTGAGATATACTGTATTAAACATTATTATAAATATCAGACGTCATCAAAGGCTTATAGACTATTTCAGTGCTATATTTTGTGATAGTATCACTATCACAAACCGTCTCTTCTAAGATTTCAAATTGCTAATCATATCTCCTACAACTTTCCAGCAACACTGTTTATCGAAATATTACATTTATTTTGACGAATTCTGATTTGCAATTTACGAAATATTTTACAAATTAAAAAAAAATAAATCCCGGCATTGAATACCATCTTTCTCAAACGTACAAGTGATTTATTGATTGTTTTTAAAGTATAACTTTTAATCAACACGAAGTCTTTGAACGAGGAATCGTGGCCGTGATAGCCTAGTGGTCATGATTTCGGATTCATGGCCGGCGGGTTTTGTTCAGCCGCGGGCTCGATCCTTGGCCACTAAAGGCCCGCCATGTAGCCGGGGCTGATGCGTGTTAAATCTGTCGGGGTCCAAAGTCCTCCCATTGGCGTGGTGTGGAAGTTAGGAGGGGAGTGCCAGCTAAGGTGTTATCCTCGTTACTTGACCGAGGTTCAAAATTACGAGGTCCGTCGCCTATATAGCCCTCTTGTTGCTTCTAGTGCGACGTTAATAAAAATTAAACAAAATCAATTGAACAAGGAATCATAACTTTTAACCTTGGTCAAGAGATGAGGATGACATTTGAGCTAGCATCTGCCTCTCCAAACTTGCACACCACGCCAAACAGAAGACATGGAACCTCAACCAAATTAAACATGCATCATCCGTTTTAATATCATCAGGGCTATAATTCGTGACTCAACCATGAAACATCCGTTCCGGATCACGATCATTAGGCTACAGCAGCCACAAAAAGGTTTGGAAACGAGACCATAGATCAGGTCTCTTAGACATTTTTATCCGTAATTTGCGCTCAAATAATTGCAAACCAGAATTTGTTTTACTTCATCCATAATTTTCTATCAGAACAATTTAATGATAAATAATTGTCAATTAAAATAGTTTAGAATTAAAACTATTTCTTTAGTCGAAGGTATTTTCTAGTGAAAAAGCAGAAAATTGTTCCTCGGTTTATTTAAAGTCGAATATTAACTTGTTTATTCGGTATTACAAAAAGAAATTTTTGTTAAATTTTCGTATCTTGTTGGAAAGGGAATGATGGTTTGCATTGGTGTAATTTATTTATTTTAATCTATAACAAATAATTTAATTAGTGTACTTCATTTATTTTTTATGAATAATTATAGAGACACATCATATGTTATGTATTGTATAACTTCTCCCTCACTTTTTCTTTTGCTTTCCTCTAAATGTCCAATATCATACTAATGTAAGCAGTATAAACATTTAATAGCTCCTAGAAAGTGTAATTTTTAACTATAAATTTATTATGTACTTTACTATTATTCTCTTAATACAATTATTTAAATCATTAACATGATTAGCAGTACACATTTGCATGCTCCGCACAAATAAAAACCAACCATGAAGCACACTTCATTTGCAACTGTCGATCTCTGTTAGGAATTCATTCTTTGCACCTGCCTCTTAAGGGATTATCTGAAATTTTTCGGTTTTTCACCTGCTGCTATTACCATTTTTTCTTTATAGTTACTGGCTTATTTTATTTTCCTAATATTTACTGAGGCTAAATCAGTTGTTATCCGAACTCTTCTAGAAAAATATATGCTTTGCATAGCTTTTTATTTAATGTAAAATGATTTACATACTCAAAACAGACGAATTTATAGAAGGAAATTAAATAATCAGAAAAACACACAGTCCCCTCATTGGTATTGCAGGGAATATTGACGAGTAGGGATATAGCTCAGATATCGTCCTCGTCACTTACAGAGATTCAAAATTACGGAGCCCGGACGAATAGATCCAGTGCTGCCTCGAAATACGACGTTTATATAAATTTATCAATCATTGAAGGAAATCCACGCGATGTATTTGCATATATATTTTCGGTATAAACTATTGTTTCTATATATAAATGTATTTTTCTTCGAAACACAATTCACATTTACATTCCCAAAAAATCGTAATAGGTAGCAAAGTTCCAGAAATATGTACCCACATTTTAAAAGATGTTTGTTGTACGAAAATTGTATCTTACTTAGATGGAGTACCACCAAGAAAATTGCGGTGGGAACCGGAAACCATTCCCGCTACTTTTAACAAAATCTACTGCTTATTTCTAACAAAGGCGATGTCTCATTTGTTATATTTTTATATGCCGTCTTTTAAACTACATGGTAATTTTAAATTCATTTTTTTACTGCAGAAATCAGCATCTGAGGCCTATGAGATTTTAATTGGTTGATTTTTAATAAATATCTGGCAATGAATCCTTAGGGCTCAAGTTAAATTATTTTCATTAAATAAAGTCAAATAGGTTAAAATTCTAACCACATAGATAATGAATAGAGTATAGTATTTTAATAAAGCAATTAGTATATATGTGAACATCCCTCCTCTTCCACTACGTACAAAATGATAAGCCACTTTTGTAAAGTTGTGCTTAAATTCAGACAAACGGCTAAGGAATAATCTCGGAGCTCCTAAAAAGGCTACAAAACGTAATGAGACGAAAACGACCTGAAAATTGAACAGGAAACAATTGATTTTTGCTGGAAGACAATGCCCGACACATGGCTCCCAGATCGTGAAAAAGTACTTTTTCAGGCACGATGTTACTAACCTGGAACATCTTTTTTTTTTCCTTATCTACCATTCAACTGAAATTTATTTTTTTTCCACGGCTGAAAACGAAATTGAAGAAACACCGTTCAGAAGACAAGATGGAAAATGCGATGAAACAGATGAAGACAATTCATAAAAATGTTTTCCAGGAGTGTTTCAGCAGTTATATGAACTGTGAAACAAGTGTGTAAATCCTGGAGGATAGTACCGTGAAGGAAAATATTTCCCAAATGTTTCACACATTTTCTAAAAACTGTCAATGGCCAATTCAAGGACCTTTTACTGATTATAGTACGTACTGTATGTTAATAATTGAAATAGTTTCATTTATACCTATAATGTGCTGTTATATATATATATATATATATGGAGGGTGTCGATATGAATGTGAATCGTACAAAATACAAATTATAACCATTGAAACATTTTTAAAAAGTTATTTAGAACTAAAAATATTAAATTCTAGAGAGGGATAATTAAATAAAAAATAGTGAAAGCTATAAAATTAAAATATTATCTTAAATTAAAAATAAAACAAAATATTCGAATGAAACGCTATATAGTTACTTAAATACATTTATACCGAATATTAATGTAATACAAATCATTAATTAATTAAAATGGCAAAAAAGTTTAAAACCAAACATCCTTAAACATCATAGTAAAAATCAAGAGAAAGGAACAAATGTTTAAAAAAAGAGGGATTAAATAATTTAAAACTATTTCTCACTTTGGAATTCAAAATGTGAGTTTAAAAGGTTTTTATGAATCCAAACACTACATATTCCATAATTGCCGTGTTATTAAAGGTATATAGTAAGAATGATTCAAAAAAAAACGAACAGAAATTCAACAATAGAAAAACAGAAACAGAAAAACCAATATATTACAACCAAAGTAAAAAAATAAAATTAATCATGAAAATAAACTACATCCAATAAAACACACTTATTAAAGTAATTTTGGAATCTAAAGAAGTTAAAACTTTATTGTAACTATTTGTTGTTACCAATACATATCAATAAGATGCGATAAAAGGAAACCTGAATTGATTGATTAAGAGTAAATAAATAAATCTTTACAGAAAAATAATTACGAAAACAAAATTTTTAAAAAAATAAGCCTATACTCAGTGGCTTAATAATTTTTGAATTTTATAAGCCAAAAAAATTTTATAATATACGAATTTTATGAAATAATAAAATATACAATAAAATTGTGTCTCGAGTTAAACTCAAATTTTATAATTAAATAAAAAATTGCTTAAAATAAAATAAAAACATATACAATCATTAAAAAAACAAAGATAAAATGTGATCCTTATAAAAATATATATAAATAGATATACCTATAGAAACACATATATATTACTAAGATTGAAAATTTCTTAAAGAAATGAAGAAAAGAGAATTAAATACAAAATTTTTTAGGAAAGTTAATGTTTTGAAATAAATAAACATTAAACATATTATAATTCAAAATAATAATAAAAATTTACCTACTTAAACGTTATTGTATTTTGAATTCCTATTTTGAAAATATGAAATACATCAAATAATAATAATAAAATAATTATAAAATTAATTTTTTTAATTAAATTGACCTAATTGCGCAATTAATTTACAAATTATTAAAGTTATTTTCCAAAATATACAGGTTTTATAACTAATTTGATATTATGTATGTATATATATATATATATATATATATATATGCGTGTGTGTGAGAGTGATGAACCCAAGTTATCAAGCACTTTTGCTATATCTTTCTCGTTTCAACGTTCTTTTTCCTTTCAAGGAACTTTTGACTTAATGCCAAACCAAATTGTCCCCATTTAGTATCACAAATCCCATTCCAACTTTCACTGTCTTCTTCATATTTCTTTATCAAAACCTACTACATCTATAAATACTCTGATTTCGATAGATCGGTGTCAGCTTCTCTCTTCTGCTTCTTCTGTCTGTATTAGTGTTGCGTATCTCCCAACAACTCGCTTCCAAACGAAGAAGTGAACTTCAATAAAGGAATTTTAAATGTTGAAATGGATTTCTTTATTCTACGGTACAACACTAAATAAAAATTGGACTACGACTACATCAATACATACTTTGGGATATATCCATTAATGCATTAAGTTTTATATTTAATTACGTTTCAGCAGACCTATGTCAATTAATTACCATCACATTTGATGAAACTTCTCATAACAATGCATTATTAATTAGAAGAAATAATGTATTTAACATCTTAATTATATGTTCGAAATATGCTTCGAGAACATTTACAATCGTTCCTCTTAGAATTAAATAACATACTCAGTATGTATTAAATTAATCCTTGCTGTAAATGTTAATTTCTCTTGAGTATTAGTTAATTATGAATATATAAGTTTTTCTTGCTCATAATGAATTACTTTAGTCTTATAAATTGGATTATAACTTCTTGTGTTTCCTAAAGTTCTTAAAATAGAATTATTCCATGACTATAGTTCATTATAAGCATAAAAAAATATCATACGATTAAGAATACTTTTATTTTTGTACAGTCCTTTTAAAAATGTAGGAATATAAAAAATTAGTACTACGTACAAAGAAAAAAGTTATGTCTTAAGAGTTGTTTTTTTCTGAACTAGCCCAGACAAGCGTTGTGTTTCCATTAATTACATATCTTAGCATACCTGAGTACAGAGAACTAGAAGAAGAAATTCTCCGTAAATATTCAGGTTTAAATTGCAGTACAATATGAAATTTTTAGAATTTCGCAATTCTGAATTTCAATCTTTATATATATGAAGAAATTTTATAAAAAAACGTACCAAGTTACGCTCTCTATCCTGCATTAAATGCTCGAATATTTTCATGAAATAATCGATAGCTATTGTAGATAGTTTTATAAATAACAATATATTTTGTTTGATGTTTATCGTCTTCCTAAGGACAAAGTTATCCTAGTGGTCAAGGCCGCGAACTCGTGGCCGACGAAGTTTCAGTTAAGGATGCGCAAATTTGTTAGCGACCGCAGAACATTGATGTTATAAAATATCGATGTTTAATATTGAAACATCGATGTTAGAAAAACATCGATGTTAGAAAAACATCGGCCAAAAACTACCGATCTCACGCCAAAACACCCCCCCGGGGGGGGAAGAAAAGAAAAGAAAAACCTTTCAGAAAAATAGTATTTTTCTTAATGGTAAATATTTACCTTTATTTTTTGGCTGTGTGGATGCTATTTTTCAGTACAATATTTCAAGGAAAAATAATTAATAGTGGCATTGTAGTCGATGAAAATATTGATTTAAACAATGAATGACTGCTTAGTGTAATATAATTATTCACATTACTACGTATTATCTAATTTAATTTTAATTTATAGGCCTCAATAATTTTTATGCACAGTTTGGAGGAAAAGCAGTTAACTTTTCTTCTTTAAATTGACTTCTTTTTTTCACTAACTATTCCCCCGTTATGGAGAAAACTCTTTCTGATGGGACTTATGTATCCATTACTGATAAGTATTTATTAGTAGCAACTTTTGCGATATGTAAACTTTTATGATTATAACTATCCCGACAAAATTTGAGTGGGTCATTCTTGATTTTAAGAACATGAATATTGAAGTAAAGTTCAGGCTGCAGAGGCCGACTACCTGTGTCGAATTCCTCCAAAAGCTATGACCTCTTTCTAACGTTCCAATTATCTTGTGCCATCTCTTATGATGATCTTCCTAAAAGTCATCTTCTGCAAAGAAAAATAAATATACCTATATAAATAACTAAGAATCCATAGTCAGTTTTCTCTGAAATTCCAAGTATTTCAGCTAAAAATTATATTTTCCTGATTTTTTATTTCGATCTCGTTTTATTTTGTAAATTTATTCATAAGTTATCCATTAAGTTCTTTATTCCAAATATATTTATCTATATGTAAGAACCTGGTAATGAGTAGTAAACAAAAAGTGATATTCAAATGAAAGTTATCATATCACAATTTTGTAAATCTTATTTACTTCGATAAGAAGATGAGCTGGAGACAACTGCTCACCGTCACAATCCGATGATTCACCCTCTTCTCTAATTTAATTGCTGAGCTTTCTGTTCCATGTACCAATAAGGCCCTGTCCTGGAAATGAAGGTTTTCGAATCGTGGATCCAATAAGGAAGTCATTGTAGAAAAGTTACTTTTCTCAGTACTACTAAATCTCTTCTTGAGCTTTCTTTTAGTTCTTTCCTCGGCTCTGAACAGCATGATGCAAAATTTATTTTGCAGCCAATCATTTTCACAGTCGGTACGACAGTTTCTGACGTAACGCATCCTTCTCCAGTTTCTGCGAATGCTGCAAATTCTTTCAATACCTTTAAACATGTACAGAATTCTTGCAAAAATTCAATATTTTCTTCCTTAGTTCATCACTGCCTACAACGCTTTGTTTAAGCCATTTAACTATATTGTCGTATTAAAAAAGACACGTAAGCATAATTAAAAATTAGAAATAAACTCAACTCGAGATTTAATAAAATGAATCAATTCTGAAACAATAAAAGAATATTTCAACTTCAAGTTATATATATATATATATATAGAGAAAACTTGAGGGCTCCAAATTTATATATATAGATGTGTGTGTGTGTGTGTGTGTGTGTCGATCATGGTGGAATGTAACATGCGGATCGTTTGACAGGATGCGGATAGTGAATTAATACAAGTTTATGGCCCCTGAGCCAATTCTAGCTCTTACGTCATTGCCAGAAAACGAGTATCCCTACGTTTCCCCTTTATAGAAAGAAGCAACGCCAAGTAGTAATCTGGTCTGACTCCGTATAACAGGTCCCCTCGAAAATTTAGATATCTCCACAATTTAGTTATTTGGATCAAGATAAAGTTTTACCAAAAGAACGAAGACGACATTCTTTGAACTTCATCGTCTACGGGTTTCTTCCAAATTTTCCACTTCATAGATGACATCAGATAATTGTTGAGTAACATTGTGCGATTCAAATTAACTTATTAAGAGCTTCTCAGACAGTGAAACTTTTCGTATTGTTGTAAAGTTCCAAACTAAATCCCCTACCTTGTAGATGACTCGTTAATGCTGAAAACATTGATGTTAAATAAACATCGGCTACAATAAATTGATCGACAAGGAAATACCCCTATTGAAAAATTAGGTTCTAGCTTTATTTCTATATATTGCTTGCCCTCTTTTTGTGGTTAGATGTAAGTTGAACTGTTCAAAGTAGATCAAATTAATACCCTAGGCTTAAATATAGGATTAGTCCAATAAGTAATGTGATTGAATTTCTTTCTGCAAATTTAAAAGAATAGAAAGTGATCTTTATAAGTGAGATGGGGAAATGTGAATGTTAGGTAAAGTAACATAACGTCTAACGTGTCTCCGAGTTGTTGGAGTGTGTAGATTTCGCTCAATGTGATTAATATTTGCGTCCAGAAGGAATTGTATGAAACTGAACATATCAGCTACAGAGACTTACCATATAGTCGTAAGGTTTACAAGCATATAGTCAGGTCCAGAAAGCATGTTTTAATGAGATGCAAATTCCAAGATATTAGGGAAGGGATAGAAGACGAAAAAGCATCTTTCATAGATCCAAGTAGATGAACATGTGATTAAAGTTATAGAACTTTTATCCTGATTCCCAATTTAAATCTGCGAAAGATAGTAGAAAAGTCGAATTTAGAAAAATTCGCAATGCTAAAAATAGATGCCGCGCAAATCAACTTTAAAAATCTCTTAAACTTATTCTATTTCAATACATCTATTATTAATATCCATTATCTTCTAATATTATTATGAAATATCATCATGATCTTTAAATTACATATGATGTAATCAAAGGGATTTATTTTTTATTGATTTTCAAAAAAAAAATGTATATGCTTCTTTACAATATTTAGTTATGCTCATTTACGCAAATTTAGACTCGATAAATTTTAGGTATCGATTTATGTTTCATCAAGTAAAAGAATGAACAATTTTCACTTGCCTGTTTTGTTTAATTTATCACTGTATTCACTTGCCTCTTTCTATCACAAAAATTAAATGTTCCGCGCAGTAATATCCTGATTCAGTTAATAACAAAATCGCATTCAATTTGCTTGACAGTATCTTAAGACCCTCCACCTTCTGTTTATAAAGAATAGATTGCAATGATATTCCATGTTATTAACCAGAGAGAAAGGTTTTTAAAGAACAACTTTCGAAAAAATTTCAAAATGTTAGCTACTTATAGAATAAGTTTAACTTATTAAACTAGGTTCTTTCTAGAATAAGAAAACAATAACATAAGATAATGTTTCTTAGTCCGACATTTGCTATTTTCTGAATTATTCAGTGATTGGAATAAAACAAAGGTTTAAAATATGATATAGGTTTAAGAGGTTTAAAATATGATATAG
>BMAW01125746.1:0-91879 GCA_019974015.1 Nephila pilipes | reverse complement strand
AGGTTTAAAATATGATATAGGTTTAAGAGGTTTAAAATATGATATAGGTTTAAGAGGTTTAAAATATGATATAGGTTTAAGAGGTTTAAAATATGATATAGGTTTAAGAGGATTAAAATATGTGTGATATAGGTTTAAGAGGTTTAAAATATGATATACAATAGAATTTTTTATGCATAGTTTATATAGATAAAAATTTAATTAAAATAAACTACTTTGATTCATATCTAGTTTCCATAACTTAAAAATCCATCTGTATATTTAACCATTGAATTATACATATTTGCAAGTTTGTTGTTCGAATTTGAGTTCTTTTAAGTTTCAATCCGCATTAAAAGTTCTATATGAATTTCTACTTTCCTTCTCAAATCTAGAGTATTGTATTTATTTGAATTCATATCTAGACAATGATATATATCCGGAGGAATCAAAACGCAATGAAGGATTCTGCGGAAATACATTTCTCTTCCGACTTTAAAAATAATTTTGCGACAATTTTAACGGTTCACTTAAGAGTTTTCCGGTCATTAAAAATGTTAAGCAAATATTTTCAAAAATTGGGGAGAAATGTATTTGAACAGAAACATTTAATACATTTTTTGCTCTTTAGGATGTACGTTATTAGATTCAAAAAATATAATAGTCTGTGTTCGAGGAAGAAAATAGTTATTCCATAGTATTTACAATCGAAATAAAAATGGTTGGTTGCCAGGAAGCTTCATGTAATTTTATTATTACTTTCAAATTAGACGCATGCTTTTGAATATATTTCCCATGAAAAGGACCTACATAATGAAAGTGAATTTTTTTTATTTAACAAGGTAAGATGCGTGCTCTTGACAGTAATGAATGAAGACGGAGAAAGCCACGAGCATACATGAATAAATACAATTAAATGATTCAGTCAAGTATTTTGGTTGACTTAAGAGGTTTTAATATAATCCATTTATCCCATATCCATTAAGCTGTCTTTGGTAATTAATTTATCTTCCGTATCTCAATATATCAAAGAGTGTATGATTAAAATCTTATGGCAGGATTTTGTATGGCAATTTTTATGCGAAGATTGATGCGTATGGACATTTTTATATGCATACGTTAGTGTTTCAATAATGATGATGTTCAAAACAATTGTCCTTTACTTATATGACTTTTTTTTTTGTATTTCCGCTTTTTTATTATTAAAATCCTATTTATGGCTTCATGGTAAATTCATTTATTTATAAAGAAAATCGTAACTCAAAAAACGATTATTTAAATACTTTATTATGTTAATTGCATTTCTCAAATTTACTGATCATGAACTAATTTGAAAAATATTTCTACTTATTAAAGCTGAATGATGCAAGTCTCACAAGATCTCAATTTTTTACTTGTTGTGAAAGTGCTAAAAACGTTTTTTGGTGAGTTGATAATTTTTTAAATACTTCTTTGTAAGTTATTCAGTTTAATATTATATTAAATTAGTTCTAGAAATATTTCGATCAAATTATCTTCCTTATCCTTTGATTTTCTAAAGTTAAAGTTTCTTGTATATATATATATATATACATATACATATACATATTTATTGTTTAGATTCTTCTTTTCCAATTCCATCAGAGACAGATTAATCTTTGTCCACAAAAATTATTTTATTAAATTTCTACTTTTCCATTTTATGTTTCTGTATCTTGTTTTTTGAATTTATGGAATTTCCTTTTGAGTTAATAATATTTATCAGAAGCATTTTGTGGTACCTGTAAAATGTCGTTTAATCTCGAATTGTGCCTAAAGCAAGATTCTGAATTTAAAAATATTACATTTAATTTTTTTGTACGTTTTTTTTTCGTAATTTTCTTTTTCTTTGAATTTCACTTTATCCTGTTACTATTTATCTTTTAATAATTAACTTTTTTCTATTCTTTCATTTATTTTGATAACGATCGGATATGTTTGACATGTAACTTCTTTGTTTTCCTTTTTTTCGAGCTTTATGGCAAATTAAATGTTTTTCACTAATTACATTCAAACTTTTTCTTGTTATCTAAAAAATTTTTCTATCTTTTCTTTTTAATTTTTCATAAATTTTAATACTTGTATATTTACTAATTTTGTTAGTTATTTTAATTTTTTTAAAAAGTCGGAAAATTATTTTTTAACTTACGATTTCCATTATATATATATATATATATATATATATATATATATATATATATATATATAATGATTTCCCAAAATTTAACTTATTTCTTATTTATCTCTTGTTTTAACTACTTTAGTAATACGTTGAAAATTCATCTTTATTTCGTAATCAAATTACTATTTTTCATCTTCTGTTCTTTAGTTAGAGCAATCCTGTGATTTCTAAATCTATTGAGATTAGCATTTCCACGCTCTAAGCTAATAGGGATATTCCCAATTTGCAACTAAGGCTCTTTGCAATACACCTAACGACCCATACTTATGATACCTGATAATATACTTAATCATTAGTCTAGCTTTAATGCAGAATTGAAGAGGGAAATATATATATATATATATATATATATATATATATATATATATCATAATTCCAGTTAATCTTTCAGGACTTTCTTATGAAGCTATATGATTCAGAATGAGATCATACATTTTCTTGTCGCGAATGAAACGAGGCTTATATAAATTAGATTAGAAAAATTTAAACATAGAGAACAAGATTGATCTTATAGTATGTATAAAATACGAAATATTTATTATAATGGCTTCATGGAGTGAGATAGAATGAAATAACAGTTGTCAAAAAAATAATATGAGTAGCTGATATTGAAAAGGGATTCAATCCTGACTCGAGCCCTCCTTAATAAGTATTAATCTTCATTAAAATTATTAGATTGTCATTAGGATCTGTGCCGTATACACAATAATATACGAAGTGAATTAGAACATGCAAAGATTCGAATAAAGCTAATTAGATTTATTTCATCGTCCCAATTCTTAATTATTAGTTTGCGACGTAGGGCTTTTCATTGTTAACCCCATACTAACTAAACTGAAATTTATTCCTACATCCAACATTAACTAATATTAACATTATGACATCCCTACATTAACGAAACTTAAAAATTTTATTGTATTCATATTTTGAAATTATAATTATAAATTAAGTGAAATTTATACAAGGCCATTACACACGATATATATATATATATATATATATATATACGCAGAGAGAGAAAGAGAGAGAAAGCTATGAGAGAATTTTTAATGTATCATACACAAATATTTACGCGTATAAATATGACTTTTTTTATATTTCCAGATAAGTATATGGATAGCTAAATATTAAGCTATTACTGCCCAGTACATAGTAAAATAATGAAAACCCTTTCCTTGTAAATTTACTCAAACTAAATGCACCACATTTAAACTTGTGTATGCAATCGTGCGAAAAAAAGTAAACAACATTTGCAGACCAAACAAATTCCACGCTTGAAATATTTTCCAAAAGCTTTCTAACGAAAATGTGAGAGTTTGCTTGTTAAATATTCATTACACTTTACACGCGTTAATATTTTAGAAAGTAAACTCTTACTTTATTTAATATATATCGTTAGTCTTTGAAACGGATGAAAAAATGGTTTGTTGCTCCTTCATTGCAATAGAACTTAAAAATTTGCAAATATGTGTGCGCTATAAATTTACTCGTATTAAAACTTATGGTAAAATTTTCATAGTAATATATATATATATATATACATATACAAAGACTAAAATTAGGCTTCACAATGCATCCTTTTAATTTCAGCAAATATTATACCTGATAGGATACCCATTACATAATATGCGTGTGTAATAATGAATCGGAGTTTACTCGGAAAGTAGTCTGCTGAAAGGAAAAATAGAATTTCTAAAAAATGAATATGTTCTTAGAATGGATTTTACATTCAAGTTTTGACGCAGTATTCGAATGATTCATTAATTTATTTTCCTTTATAAGTAACCTTTTACGGAAAGATTACTTTTAATCCACTTTTTTGCTTTAAGTGCGTAACATTCCTAACCAGTGGCTAAATGTGCTTAAGTAAACAAAACATCTTCGACAATGAATTCTTAATAAAATATTTACAAATAATAAAATCACTTAATATACAGATGAATAATGAATTTAACTTAATTAATTATAAAGAGAAGTAAAATATCTAAAATGTCTGACGTGTTTCAAAGAATGCCCAGATTTCTGAGTAAAAAAAATATCATAAAGGAAATAAAAAATTCCTTATAAATTAATAGCGTTTTTTATTCACCGTCGATCAAAGACAGGGATTTGCAAAATAAAGTCCCTTGGTTCACCTGTATCTGGGTAAGAGTTATTTGAGGCCCGTCAAGACAGTCAGATTAATCCACTTTCACCTAAGATTTTTTTCCCCCGTGAGTAGAATCATTCGAAGCAAAACTAGGTCTAGTTTCAAAGCAAGCCGAAGAAGGCAATTTTTACCATTCTCTCTTTCTTAGTAAAACAGAAAATAACTGAAAGTGCTTCTACTAAGATTAGGAATAACCTGTAAAGCTTAGAGGACGAGTTCACAAGAAGATTTCAGGACATTAAGAAAAAATTCAGTCTAAATTCATATTGCTCTCTCTCTTCTCGTCACTGCTGATATTGACACAGAACCTGAAGAGCATCATCTTGAACGTATTGACACGCAGTCACATCAGACATGAAATAAATGTTTAATGCATTGTTAAAAGTTAATTTGTACAAATATTTTTCTGCTAAAAAATTTCCCTACATGAAGAAATTTACAGGAAAAATGTTCTCTATATTTGGATCTACATATATTATTTAGGAGCACAGTTTTTCTTATTTGAAGATCAACATGAGTAAATATAAACTCTCTTTGACAGGCATTAACTTGCAGACTGTGAAGAAAATCTTGTTAAACAATTTTAGTCCTGATTTCAAACAAACTATTGAAAAATATGGTAGGGATATATAAAATTAAATATGCTTTTGAAGCTATGGTTGATATGAAATATTCAAAAATTAAATGCGCTTTAATTAAATATTCTAAAATTAAATGTGCTTGTAGCTGTAGATGAAATAAATTTAGCACAAAAAATAAATTGAATTAAACTGTCACTATTTAATTTAATTTATATTTATTGATTTTTACGGAACAATTTATACTTTTTTTTAAAATGCAAAGTTAACTAATTGAATGCAGTTATTTTAAAATGTGTGGCCCGTCGCTAGCCTCTACTTCCTCACAGTAGCCCTCGAGTCAAAACTATTGCCATCCCTGATCCAAGATGCTCATTTAATACGTTAAGCTCTTCGGTATTTCATGAAAAATAGTTCATCTAATTAGTGATACATTTTATTATTTTTCTCTGTTTTATTCAGATGTTATCAGACGATAAGGGTCTACAAAAATGACAACATCGATTGCGATACTTCTGTCTCGGACACTGAGGATATATCTGTCAACTCAGAAGCCTCTAGCAAAATATTTTTAGATAAAGCACTGAAACAAGAAACGCCACGTCTTTAATAAAAATGGGATAATAACCTCAAAAATAATACCCCAATGGAAGTGAATAATGGAGAAAAAATGAAAATAAGTCAAATAGCGCAAGAACATTATATACTGACAATTTATCTTGCAGTTCACAAAGAAGTTCATCCCAATTAAATGGCAATACAGGAAACGCCCTAAAATACATTTTTGTAGAAGAATATAATATATAATATCACAACCCAGTAAATAATCATCAGCAGTTTATATTTGACACAAATAACATATGTACTGCCCCTACAAGTAGCCACATTATTAACGGGAGGATCTTAATCTTTTATGAATTCTTAAATTATTCTCCTAAAGAAAAATTCTTACAAACTATGACTGAACAGTCAAATTCATATATTAACCTCATCGTAATGATCTTGCATGCCACAGTAGTAGAACAATCTAAATAAAAATGGATTAAAGTAGTTCTACTGGCGTATCCAGAAAGAAAAATATTTTAGATTCAAAGCAGTTCTTGGTGCCTGTCATGGCCTGGTGAAACAATGAATAGCAATTCATGTTATTTTTGATATATTTTTATATATCCATTTGATATATTTTTCTCTGTATCTTGCATAAAAGATATCAATGCATAAATGAACATACAACAGAAGGAGAATAACGTTGCCGACTTCCGACGTAGAATTTATTTAAGGTAACTGAAACGCCTTCGATAAGGAAAAAAGAGATTATTTTATTCCAAGTATAAGTATTTCTCACTTTTGTTTATAAATAAAAATCAATAGAAGTCGTATTTTATTCTGTATGTGTATCTCCTTATGTAGTGAAAATAATATTTCTATCTTCGAATTTCTCCTCACTAACCTTGGAGACTCTATGTAATTTGAATTGCATACAGTTACAATCTCTTCTCGACCAAATGAAACATGATTAGGTAATTTCGGTGAAGATAAGAAGCGTAGTGAAGCGTAAAGTCGTAAAAATGCATTTGTGACGTGAGTTATAATGACATTTTTTTTATATATAAAATGATTCCTATATTAAAAAAATAAATTAGGAAAAACTAGACTCTATTAAATCTCTCTAAAATAAATATTAATGAATATTATTAGTAAATGATGAATTAATAATACATTACAATTCATTGTTCGTTAATCAGGATGTGTAAATGTTATAAAGATGTATTACAAATATTTAGTTTCGAATATATCAAATTTTATAAAACTTCCTCTCTTTTTTAAGTACTAGCTGTCTATGCCATAACAAAAATAGTAATATTCGCTTATAACCAAGCAATTTTAAAAGATAATACATTAGCTTCATTCGTCTCAGATATGGCGCTTCTTTACAAAAAAGAAAGTTTTCACATAAAACTGCATTGTTTCGAACTTTCTTTACTTCGACTTTGTATCGTGCATTTGCTTTCTTTAGTTTCAGTTCTATTAAAATTCCGTTATCCAAACTAATTAAAAGTGATAAAATTTGACTCTTTCCCTGCACTTTTGAAAAGATATGATGAAGAGTAATTGAATGAGTTGCTGGCAAAATATCGAGAGACATTTTCTTCTAGCGCTAATGAAAGTCTTTGAATGGATTGTAGAAAATAAGTTGAATTATTATTTTTTTTTTAAAAAAAGCCATAAGTAATCTGTTAAAGTGTTTCAAAGAAATGTGCAAAAATAATATTGGAGTGATAGAGTTATAAGAATTGAATCTAATGAGAGTTATCTTAATAAAATTAAAGCAACATAATTGTAATATAGTTATAACAATTGAGATATTTACTAGCATTATTGGAATAGTACTAAAAGAAAACTATTGTAAATTTAATGGAAAAAATAAATTTAAAACATAAACAGTTATAACAAAGAGGATCAGTTTGCAATCAGTTATGTAATTTTTATTTATACTACTGTGAACGAAACCATATTAGCGACAACAACTTTTATATTTACAGGTACGAGATTGGCTCAAAATGAACTTGTATTTGAGAACGGATGACACCATTAAGATAAATTCTTTTTACTATTGGGTGCTGTCATCTGTTAAACGGAGCCCAAACAAACGTGACATTGATTCATAAGTTAGTTTCGATATTTAAATAAAAATTTCATTGCTGAGTTGTCGAGTTCTCAAATTCGAGAAGACCTGGATTCATTTAATATACACCAGAAATGAAGAAACAACCAAAACAAAGGGTTGCTTTCGGTGAATCAGTTACAAAGAAGGCGTAGATGATATCATCAGCTAGAAATGTTATATTTCTCTAACATAGGACTCAGAAACAACACGAAGGCTTTTCACAACGGACCTTGAAATTTTAAGCCTTCGTCAATTGACAAGGGTGACACATGAGTTGGTACCTTCCTCTTCAAACTTCCCCACGACGCCATTACCTCTAGTCTACGACGGCCAAGAATAATTGGTTACCACGAATGCGTGAACCTCATGCAAAAAATATGCCTGTTCACACTCTTTCTTTGACACTTAACTGTGTTTTAAATTACGAGATCCATTGAAATAATAACTGTGTAGTAATTATAAAACTAAGGTTAATTAACCTTTTTTTGTATTAAAGCAATTTCTGTGGATTTAAAACACTTATTAAATTTATAATAATCTATTAAATTTAAATCAAAATTAACTAGAAACTTTGAAAACTTCTAACAAGATATTTTCCCCATGATTATTAATCATATCATAATTTGATTAGAGGAAATAAGGCTTCTTATTTTGGTTAATATTTAAGCCTCAATATATTTATACGCTAGATAAATAAATTGTTTCAGCTTAAAATCTTCAAAATCTTTCATATGATGCAGAGTCTCAGAAAAAAAGGCTCCTTTTTGCTACCGAATTCTTCCGCTTCATGATTTCATTCTAACGTATCATAGTTCAAGTACCGAAATTCCCAGTCGAAACTAAAGACTTTCAAACGAAAGTTCACACTTCAGAGATTGTAAGTAGAGATTTAATCTCGATTGGAAAATCTCCCACATGTCTTCCTTCTATTCGTTCTCACTCCGAGAGAAATTTTATTTTATCCTTGAATTCATCTTTGAAGGAAAATAAGGCCTTTATGAAAAGCATGCGAACTAGGTGGGAAACTTTTTTTTTCTATTTTTTCCTTCTTTTTCTCTATAGATTCCTTATCGGTTCCTTTTTTTCTCCACGGTTTTGGGAAACAGCAGTGTTAGCAATTTGAGAAGTTATGATGGAATGAGAGATTTTTATTCTGATTGCTAAAATCAGCTTAAAGTTCGTATTTTGGTACGTTCTATTTCTAATCTAAGAAATGTGTAAACGAAATATGTTTCAGTTTCCTTGCAGATGATTATACCTTTTCGAAGTATAAAGTATTTTCATTGAATATTTTTAACTTATACGATGCAACTCAAACTATTTTCCAAGATAAAATTTATAAGCCAACACATATCATATATAGCTGAACTAGATATTTCTTAATGTATAGTTCTGGATATAAAATCTATGAAAAGAAGAAACTACTACAAAGAGATCTTATGTAGGCCTTCTTTCCGTGTATTTCAATATTTTCATAAGCTTTTAATTTCTCTGAGAGGGTTGCTAGATGACAAAAAAAAACTTGATAGTGCACGCATTTCAAATACCTTCCTAAAACAGTTACTACCCGTTACCTACAAGATACAGTTCTTCTATCGTTATTTGTACCTTTATATTTTAAATCACTCACAGTGGATATGGAACAGTTTGCAACTCTTCACTGTCATTCGCTTCAGCAATCATCACTTACAAGCTAAATGATCACTCAGTTAAAGTCTGAGCACACAGAAAAACCTATCATAAATGGATAGGAAACAGTTTATTAGTCATTTAAGGGGCTTTCGTTTTAATTAAGAACAAAATGGTCACCTGATCACTTTTCTAAGACAAGAGTGTTTTTTGAATATCTGTTCTAATGCTGGAGTGATTGAATGAATAAACAAGTTAATGAATTAATTATGAAGAGAGTTTGGAAGTGAATGAGCAAGTGACTAAATGAATAAGGGAGAGAGTGTGTAAGTCAATTAATAAATAAATGAGTGAGTGAGTGACTGAATCAATCAATGAGTGAGTTAGTAAATGAATAAGAATGTAGATATGTGAGTCATGTGTGATGGTATCCATGTAATTGTCCTTGTAATTTGAGCCGCTGTCAGATGACGAGAATAAGTTCGCATTCCACTTTCCTCACCACGTGTGAACACAAAGCATTGAACTATGATAGATTTAAGGGATTGCTCCTTATAGCATTTTCCCGATCCACGTACTATCTAAAAAAGACAAAGATTAAGAAACTTTTTAATAGACTAGCTGTACATTAACACTTTTTTCTGTGTTATTTAGTAAGAGAAAAAATTTTAGTGAGATTAGTGAAAATTAATCGGTAGTTTTATTTTGTTATTCTTTAATGAAAGCATTTTTTTAAAAATATATTAGTTCTTTTATTTCCTATGAGGAGTAATATTTGGGGAAAAAAATCTCAGTGTTGTAGATTAGTTTTACTAGTAAATTTTTCCAAAAAACTTTTTTCATAAGGTTTCTCATTAAAATAATAGTAAGAATGTAATAAGTACAATACAAGAATAACAAGTGTACGACCGGTTTATTTTTTTTATATATAGGTTCCTTGAACTCGGTTAGTTTTAACATTACGTAGATGAGGAATATACAGCTTGAAGAGACACCTTCTTGACAGGTGGGAAAATATGTTAATTTTTTTTCATAAAACAAATCATATAAATTATAATTAATTGTATTATAATTGCCTTTTTTTAGCCTTTATTTTATTTCTTTATGAATCATTCATAAACATATTTCAATGCATTTTTCTAATATATCAAGTCGTTTAAATTTTTTTTTTAGTCCTCATCCGAAGTTATATATTTCTACCAACTTTTCTTTACCTTTTGATAGCCGTCATTATAGAACTCAGCAGGTTTTAAACGTATCATACTACAAGTTACTTGTGACGTTGATCTATTCGTAATTTTTCTTCACTATGCTCTGGATCCTTTTGGTAATTTAAGTTGCATGAAATTACGATATTTTCCCAACCAAAGTGAAACGTGATTAGGTAAATTAGATGAAAATAATAAATGAAATACATCACTTACATCAATTTATGGACACCTAAAACCAAAACATCAACTCTAATAACTGTAATTTACAACATTGTTTACATATGGACCAATCAATGTACAGAATTTTTTTTTATCCAGATATTTCGGTTATTTCAGAGAATTAGTTAAAATTTTGTGATATCTCCTCGCATTTGTATGAAATGGGATTCGCAATACTGGTTCCAATGAATTTCAAATATCGCCAGATTAATATTCAAAAAAGAGTTAGGAAAGGCACTTACCATGATGCCTCTAAGAATGTGCTTATAAGCTTTAACCCTCGCATTAAATTTTGATGTGATAAATATAGTTTGCTTGAATAATTAAAAAAAAATGAAATATATAAGTAAATAAAGTAAATAATATATGCTACATCTTTACGTGGTTCTTATTCTGTTCATTGTAGCTTCTGGTTTCTATATTCTTTGTTACAAAATTTTAATTATTGAAAAAGGGCTTATTATTATATTTATTAAAAATAAAAAGGGAGAAGTTGAAAGGAAAATTATTTTTGATTCGGATTATAACACAAAGGTTGTAATTCTGTGTCTTAACATGCATCAACCATACTACTCGACTTCTAATTATTTTTACTTTGTCTTATTCATCATATTATTATTTTAAAATGTACTTCAATGCATTCCAACTCAAACTCCGAAGAATTAGTTGCCACGCATATTTAATTTTTCGTTCTTTTTCATGAACATGCTTGTAAAAATATCGAAAAAACAACTAGTCTATTTATTGAAAAGAAAGTCAGGCAAAAAAATTAATAAACCAATGTATTATTAGAAATTATATAACTGATTTAGTCAATATATCTGTATTTCAAAATCCTTAAATAATTGAATGGTGAAGGAAAAGCCAATTTTTCTTTGGAAAGTTAAGCCCTCAGCATTTGATTACATAAATATGAAGCAGATGGGGAAAGTAATGAGATTTATATAACTAGATTTGTGTGTCGTCATAGAAAATTGGATAAAAGACCATACACATACTTCTCTGAAGTTATTCTCTCTTCGCATTGCTAAGATTAGGGTACAGGTAATTAATGCAAAGGTTTTACTATGCATTATATGTGTAAGTTGCTGATCATATTGTTTATATCAAATTAAAGAATATATTTAAAGTCTAAAATTAGCTCTATATATTGTTTATGTTAGATAAAAATACTATACTACAAATAGAATAGCAAACTTCACATGTTAAGATTTTTTTATCAAATAGAAACTGTAAATTATATTTATTTCAAACCATCAGATTTACAACGAACAAATAATTTTTTTTCAATATTTCATTTATTCATACCTGTGTGTGTGTGATTCAAAGATTACATATTTTCCATAAGCTAAATTTTCACTTCATAACACTGTTATATAAAAACTAAAAAAATGCATTAAATAATTTAATACTTCTAATGTAATAAATACACATAAAAGCTTCTAAACTCTTTCAGAAAATATATTTAGTTATTAACTAAAATAATAGGAAAAAAATAATTAAATTAGTTGCTTTGTTCATTCAAGAGTGGTCGTAGTACTTTAGTAATCATAGTTGTGAATCGTGGTCTGCAGGACATGTAGCAGAGTTGATGCGCATTAAATCTGTACAGGATAAATTTATAAATCTACAAATCCTCCCGAAGTATAGTGTGGAATTTCGAGAGGGAGGTTCCAGATAAAGTGTCGTCCTCTTAATTTGAAAGAAGATCAAAATTACGAGGTCTGTTGTCAAAAATCTCGCATTGATTCTAAATGCAACAGTAATAAAATATCAAACAAACAATATTTCCTCAAAATATTAATTCATTATATTTATATATATATATATATATATGGGTGGGTGGGTGTGCGCGCGCGCGCGAGCGTACGTGCGTGTGCATGTATGTAATTATTTCACTTAAATAAAATTTAATTTTCTAATTCCGCTTATACTTTAACTATCACAATAAATAGATCATTTTTGTTTACTAGTACTATTTTAATATAGCTTTTAATTTAAACAAGCATATGCTCTTAAAATCTGAACAGTTAATTATTCCCATGATTTGAGTTGGTAGAGAATATCCTTTCTACCTTTTTTGTCTGCAGATAAAATCCTTACAAAAACCTCCATACAAGATTACGTTATCTGAAGAAATCTTTGTATATAAATTCTATGCAAGGAAATTCCCTTCAAATTCACTTTATCCAAGACACTGGAACTACGAATCCGGCTTCTGGAAATTTTCATAATGTTAATCACAGAATTGTGTGGACCGTTCTCTCGAAGTAACATTCTCTCTAACTCTCTCACTCAACAAGAAGTAAATAGAATTTATTCGGATAATTGGGTATTATTTTTCCAGCCATATACACACACACACATATATATATGCACGCGCGTGTGTGTGTACCAACTGTTACCCACACCTACTGCGCTGGACGTGGCATTTCTAGTAAGGAACTAAAAATTACAATTTCTTTTTTTTAAAAACTGTTCAAATAGATAGATTTATTTCGTAATGGATCACAATAGAGATTTGCTGAAAACAAGAATTTCCTCTTCTCCTTAAGGGATGAGAAATCAGGAAACTATTTTGATATAAATTCAGTAACTCCAAAAAAATCAATTGATCAAAAGCTGTACCTGGATATGTAATTAAAAATTGTAGGAATATATGAATCATTCAAAATTACAAATTATTCGTGGTAATTCAATATTTGATTGAGTGATTCAAATTGTAAAACTGTATTTGTTCGAGACCGCATTATTCTATTTGAATAATTTTGTCACATTCCTAAAAGTAATCAGTAAAATAATGAAAATTAAATATAAATATATTGCAAAATAATTTTTATGTGCAATGTTTTGAGATTTATTATCATTTGAAAGAATATATAAATTTTTAGGTTTCGAAATTGTAGAACAGCATTCGTTGTTCTGATTGTGTGAAATACATGGCCTTCTCTAATCTATTCCTGCTACTTTTAGTATTTGTTCTAGGGATTTATTAATCATTATCGAAGTATCTAGTTTCACAGACAATTGTAGCCTCTTGAACTGAATCTGTTCATCATTAGGCATTATAGTGATGCTAACTTGCTCCCAATCAGCTGAACGAATCAGAAACATGGGTTAAATAACATTTCAATCCAATTTTGCAGTAATTATTCTTGTAACATTGCATCTAAATTTCTTATTAAAGGGACAGGGATGGCAATTTTGAACTTTGGTTTTTAAGAGGATACACCTGATAGTTACAATGAATTCCGAAACTCAACGGGATAAGCAGTTCTATCGTCATTAGTCATTACGGTGTCGAACGATAAATAAATTTTTGATTCACCGATAATGGTATCAATTATTATTTTATTAATGTTATTTATAGAATCATTTTTTAGGAATAGTATTGATCTTTCACGCAACCAGTTTTAGCTACTCATGTTTATTTGTAAATTTGGAAAAAAACGTGTGTTATAAGATAGTCATTAGGATTATAAGCACATGCATATCTACGCGGTCTTAAAACCCTCAGTATTTCGCGGAAACCTAGACCTGAACAATTGTCTGAAGATACATTATTAATTCATTAAATAGAATAAATGGGATGAAATTTTCTACCCAGAAAATGTATTTTACTTTTCCTGTTAGGAGCAGCACGAGAGTTGTTCAAGAATATTGAATTACTTTTCACATCTTGGGACCATTTAAATCAGAACTTACTAGAACATTTGTTGACACTGGACAGTCAAGGCAGAGAGCAGAGGAAGAGCTCAAATGATGGTCACAAAAGCCTAGTGAAAGCACGAAACCGTTTGAGAGCTATCATAAAATAAATCCTCAAATACCAGAGGATACAACGGTGTCTGTCTCTATTTATGAAGGATATTTCCGACGACTTTTAGAAAACTCTCACAACTGTAATGATGACGGAAGATTTCGTTATGTGGTATCAGAATATTGAAGAAATGAAAGAGAGGTAAGTTAAACAGAAGAAATTCGAATATCTTCCTAAGAATAACTCAATGTCCTTTATAATTGAAGAAAAGATCTAATCACCATATTTGGCGAATTGTCTGAGAGAGGCACCAACGTGTAATAGAGCCGAATAATGAAAGTTTAAGAACAGAACTATAATTCATCGAAGTGTTCAATTTAATTTTTTAATGAATACTTAAACTTGTTATTATAGGAATTTAATGAGATGATCAACTATAATACAAATATTACAAAAAAATTGTTAAAACAGTTTTGAACGTCAAGAAGTCTATTTTTAATTTAGAATTAAGTAGGATATTATTATTCCATTAACGTATTTGAAAGCTGCTTTTCTATTGAAAGAAAGTTAATGATGCCATCCTCTGCTTGAGTGCTCCTTGCGAATGTATGAATTCGCTTCTGTGTTGAAAAAATTGGGCTCAACCGAGGCACTTGTAAACACAACCACTACAATTAATTACATTTGTATAATTTTTACTGTTTAATTGAAATTGTAAGTGATTAAAATATTTTTTTATTTGGCAAATGACTTGCCGTTATAATCAAGATATGGATATAAATATCGTAAACCACTATGTAATTTACAAAAATATAAAAAAAATACTCCATAAAATTTATTTAAAGAATTAAGACCCGGGAAAATATCCTTCATTATCTACAAAATTATTAACATTTAAAATTGATAAAAATTCTTCATATTTTTCAACCATCTAATATCAATGGATCAATTATTTCATAAAACAATTATATGACTGATTTTTAGATTCAATTTCAATAAGCCTTATGAACCACAATAATTCGTAAGTAAAAGAACAATAATGGCAAGCAGCTGAAATAATTGCTGCAGGCAGATAAAATCAAATCTATTCTCAAAGATAGTGCATAACAAAAAGAAAATAGCGTTATTTTTATGAAGCAAATGTTTAATGAGCAGAAAGGCTGAGACACATAGAAATTTAAATCTAAATTCAGGATTAAAGCACTGAAAGAAAAAAAGCTAGTTTTTTTTTATCAAAACAGGAACATTAAAAAATAAACTGCAGAAAGTTGAAAATTTAAAAGTTCAACTTTAAATAAATTAGAATATGTCAAGAATCAACCGCTTAAAAAACATGATTAGTTTACACATAACAGAATAATTGAAAACAATAAGACAAATTTATTAACACAGGTAATCTAAGACATACAAAAAAATCTATATTCTTATTTTGAATGTAACAATATTTATTATGAACAGAATTCAACAACAAAAGATGTTTAAACTATAACAATTTAAAGTAATATTATTTACGTTCATCAGCGATCCAATGCATCGAAATGTCTTTCGCTTAAATAAAAACGAATGGTTAAATAAAAGAAAGGCACCGGCCCAAAACAGAAAAAACAATTTTTTAAGAGCAAAATTAAATAGCAGAAGATATAACGTAAAAATGCGAATAATTAACTTTGACTTTCAATGTATCGAAATACCCCACGCTTAATATTATTACCATGAACAATTAAATAGGCTTAAAGGCAAAAGAAAATAAATTAGAGAAATCAAGGCAAATTCTTTTGCAGTAGGACGTTTTATACGCTTTTTAAACTTAAGCTTTAAACTTATAAATTTTCAAGTGACATAATTGCATTCCGAAACCTTAAATAATGCAACGTTCTAGCATTTCTCTTAATATATATTCTACATCTATTTTAATGTAAATTCTGACCTTTAGAACATTTAATACGCTTATAAAGGTGGTAGATTATCGGTCCAATCGGCCATTAATTTTCACAATTATACTAACCATTAATTTGTGCGAAACTAGTCGAACTGTGAATAGTAGATCTATTTTAGGAAATCGCAGAAGTGGGAATGTAAACGGGCAGATTTATTCCTTTCAAGCACTTCGAAACAAGGGTGAATGTGCACATATGAAAAGCGTAGGTTGATCGTAATTATCAAAGTTCGCTAATTAAATGTAAAAACATTGCATAATTTATAATATATAAATTACATGTACAAAATAATTTATTTTTTTCCATTGAGTTACATTAATATTAAATTAAATTTTTTGCAACAATATAATCGAAGTTAAATTGTGTGATTTCATTAATAAGATTTATTTCATTTTCCCTTTTGTTAAAAATATGTGATTTTTCTTGCTTTGTACTGAATCGAGGTGATTAAAATTTTACTTTTATGTTATTTGCTTTTATTATAACTCTCAAGTGAATCACCCTAATTATTTTCATAAGTTTAATTGTTTTGAAAATATAAAGATACTTTTATTTTTCATGATAATGCATTGAACATCCGTGAATGTAGCTTCGAGAGGTTTCATTAAAGCTTTTCTTTGTTTGGCTTTATGGCATATACAAAAATAAAAGTTGATTGATTGTTAACATCCTACTTAAAAATAATCTTTTAATTCAAAAGACATAAAAATATTTCATCTTTCGCAAGATCGTTCTGAAATTTGTTTATCATAATTATTGCATTTTCCTAAAGTTATTGAAAAGGAAATATGAACTATGCGTCTGTCTGCAGTATAATCCAGAAGTTATTTCTGTGAGATGTGTTAGATTTTTTTTTAATTGAAATAATACATTCCATATCATTGATACGCTTCGGATATTGCACAATGTACGAATATTATCCTTTAAACTGAATTCGAGTATAAAAGATCTATTTAAATCCTATTCCTTAAACAATACTAAAAAAAAGTAATATAAAATATAAGTATATAATAAAAAATAATATAAGTATATAATAAAAAAAGTAATATAAAAAAATTAAGTAAATTCCAACTTAGGTCAACAAAGAAAAAAATATTTTAGTTACTTTTCATTAAATAATTACAACTATTATAAATATGTATATACATATAACAGAATCACAATATTAAGTGGCAAAAGAAATTTTTTTTTCAGCGATCTACACTCCTCGTCACTGACGATTTTTGTTCTTAAATTTATATCCTGATAAATATCTTATATAAGAAAAAAATTTTCTTCTATATAAAACTAAAATTAATTATTTGAAAATCAAATAAAAAAATTTTATGATTCGACCCGAAGGCGTGAAGATTCTACCCCGACACTCTACCACCTTTGCCATTGCAAGACAAATGACGTAGTAGAAGCATTGAATTATTTCTTAATTCATATGGTAAATTAAATGGCTAGAATGCAGTTTATCCCAACCAGGCTTGGCAACTGGAATTAATTGGCGGTATTTTGCCAAATGTGGCTACATCTAGTCCGCTTCGAAGATTTAAAGTTCAGCCAACAAAAATGTATTTGAACTTGAGTGGATGAACAAAAAGTATTTTATTGACGATTGAAAATTTGAACAAGATACATTAATATATTTTGGGAGAGTGTGAACTAATAATAGGAATTTAATGAAAGGTAATCGTACTGAAATATACTTATACAATAATAAAAAAAGTTTGTACCTCAATCTTTGTACGCAAAGAGCAAATAATAATAATAATAATAATAATAAATTTAAAAAAAAATCTCGATTTCTTAAGAAACTTAAAGGAAAATAGGGAAGATTTCCGAAAATATGTACCGAATCACCTCGTAACCTCAATTTCTCCATTAAAGCATCACATGCTTGATTATATGCTTTTCGTTTGTCATATTTCTTTCAATGATTGATTGCTTATTAACATCCTATTTAGCAGCAAAACGTGGTCTATGAGCTAAGTACCACGTAACGTTTGACTACAGTCCAAATGACGAGGACGACACCAGAGTAGGCACTCAACTCCCCAAAATTCTTCAACGACATGTGGCTTTTGCTCTTTAACAGATTTAACGTACCTCAACCATATTACAAAGTAGGTCTATGTTGGCACCATGACTGATTCACTTGAGTCGACATGAACTCGAGACTATGAACTCGAGACCATGACCACTCGCCTACAGGGGCCCCTTTTCAAATTATATTGTGGCCACGGAAGTGATGGCGGGCATTATTCTCTCAATTTAAGAATATGAACCCTATTGTCACTAAAGAATCGATATTTAACGAGGCTCGTTTATTTTAAATTTAATCAAAAGTTCTAAATCCTTCCATTGGCGTGGTATTAAAGTTGTAAAAGAAGGTGCCAGCTCAAATGTCGTTCTCGCTACTTCAACGAATTTCATAATTAGGATGTCTGCCACGAATAGCTCTCGTGTTTCTTCTCAGTGCGACGCTGACAAACTATCACAGCCATACTGGGTTTAATTTTCATAACAGGCAATCACCCATGCAACAGAATCTCTTACGTTTTGTGTAGTATGAGTTGATAAGCAAATTTTAAGGTTCTATGTCTTTTTCTGCACTTTTTTATAATGAATTAACATCGTCAACTATTTAGCTGTTTTGCTCATATGTCACACATTAAACACGTTTTGAGAGCAACGTGATTTGTCTGTATGTATTGCAGGCATCACATTTGCAAATATCGGAAATATTCACGAGTTTGATTATCCAGCATAATGTATTCTACTTAACTATTTGATTCATAAATAGCAATACTTTGATTCGTAGAGCAACCTTTCTAAGGTGTTTCCTTTCTTTTTTTGTGCTCTGATTCGTTGTGAAATACTTGCGCAATGTTTGCGTATTGTATGTTAAAGTAAATGAAAATTTCTTTTAAGAACACTTTAAAAAAATATAATACTACAAGGGTTATTCAATAAATCCTTAGAAATTCCAAAAAATACTGCTTGTACCTTCAAAAATGTTTTATTCTTAGAAAGCATCAAGATTCAGTACACAGTTGTCTAAGTCTCAGTTACTTGTATTTGGGATCATGAACCTTTTCGTACCTCATAAATAATTCGTCATAAATTTTTCAGCCGATGAGATCATCCTGGCATTCTTTGCAATAGGTTCGTCTGAAGCTTCCTATTTTATGGTATATAATGAAAAATCGATGTAGATAACCATGACTCCTCATCGACGGTGACAACGCGACGCGTTCACAATCAAATTTTGATTTCGCAAGAAATGGCTATCAAATCAAAAATAATTATGAATCAATGTCATATTTCTATCGACTTTGATTAATAGATGGCAGCACCGTTTAACAGATAGTAACAGTAAAACACGTTCCATTTTGATTGAGTGGTTGTAAGGCGGTGATAGTGGTTGTAAAAAACAATTAATAAGTAAATTCAGACCTTTTTTTTTAACTGCAAAACTTTAATTTAAACATTAATGCAGCATGAAACACAACATTTGAGATAATACTACACATCTACAGAATTGTCAGGCAGGGCTAGTCCTTTCGCCATTATTCTCCTGTCCCTCGCTTTCTTCCTTCACCAGACTCGCCTAGCGTTCAATTCTTCCTGCTCTGCTCGTCAAGTTGACTCGTTCTTTTACTCCGAGTCGAGTTGTAATTTTTCATTATCTTTACTGTAACAAAAAGTTATTTTAACGATGCCATCTGCCTTTCAATACAAAGATTATGGAACCACCCTCAAATAAAAGATAATTACGAAAAATCAATAATTTAGCTTATAGGTTTTGTTTTATTTAATTAACATTCTTAAATTTTTGCGCGATCCAATTATAGATTTTAATTTGTTATTTGATTGTTTTATTACAGCCATACTGAAAAGCAATACGAGGGATAATGGCAACGAGCCTCGTAATTCTTATCTTCTGTCAAGGGATGAGGGTAACATCTCTCTCTCTCTCTCTCCTAACTTCCACTGGAAAACAATCAGAGGATTAGGGACCTTGACCAAATTAACGTGCATCTGCTTCTCTGCTCGAACGAGAGTTCAGTGACAAATATAACGCCATCACGAGTGCGTGACCATGACTATTAGGCTACCACGACCCTTATCCAAAAATGGATATTTCTGATATAAATAGTAGTGACTGAGGAAGTTCTGACAAAAGAAACGGTCAAATTATTTTATTACTGATTCTGGGAACACTTCAGATTCTTACAGATATTTTGATGATGATGAGATAAGTCCGGATGATAGGCTCGAACGTTTTACGAAATTGTTGAGTATAATATTTAAATTACCTAATATTTGCAAAGTAAATGTTAGAGTATTGATGTATTTCAAAAATCCAATTAAAGCGTTTGTATTATAATACAGTCATTCTAATTGAGTTAAAATTTTAGAATGTCCTATTTAATAAGATGTATTTAAAATGTGATATTGCTTTCAAAACAGAAGCAGAAAGCATTATTAAAATATTGGTTTAAAAACTATGCTTGCATGATACTTTGACATTTTTACTAACCGTATTCTACATTCAATATATAAGCATTATATTTATTCTTTTCAAAGTATAAATGCTCATTTCTAAATAAATATTATTTTAAGGTCATGTAATAAAAATTAGTTGTAAACTGCATCGAATGTTTTGAATCATTATAATTTTGCTTTTAGTTTTCAATTTATCAACTTTCAATACCTATTTTGAATACTTATTAACTGTATTTAATTAGGATAGATTGATTTATTTATGACGGATTGCGAAATAAGAAAGGCTATTATCTATTAAAAAAACTAGAAAAAATATGCATGCATGCATAAAAAGGCCAATTTAGATATAATATTGTTAGCAATAATTAAATGGTGTTATAACCCATTCAGTGATGGATTTTTTTATTAACGTCGCACTTCGGAGCAACGCTAAGGCTGTCGGTGACGGACTTCGTAATTTTGAGCAAAAGTTAAGTGATGAGGGCAACATCTGACTATCGCCTCCCTCTCCAAATATCCGCACCTTACCCTTGGGAGGACTTAGAGGTTTTGCAGATTACATGTGCGTCATTTTTGCTATTCGGCAGATACATTTGTTAGCATCACAGAAATGAATAATAAGAGAGTGTTTGAGGTAGACAGATGAAGTTAATTACTGGAGCAGAATCTATATCTGAAAGAATACAAACCATTTAATCAAGGAAATTCCAGATCATAACAACTAAGGTTTGAGTTTATGATTCAATCTCCAACCATCTGTACCAGTGACTCTACTCACTGAAACCCTTAATGAGTTGGTACGAAATAAATAAGATTAGCATTCTAAGCGAAATTTCAGACACGTTTAGGTAGTTTAACACTAAACATATCATAACCGGTCTTTTGACCGGTTACGAACTTTTGCATTAAAAATGCGCTTATTATTTTATCGTTTTTGTACATTTGACTTCATAATTTTTTCTATTAATTATATACAGTTCATATTGTATTATTTTTTTTATTTGTATTTTGTTTATTTTGAATATTACTTGTCGTATACCGTTATCTACCACAACCGTTGATTTGATCGGGAGAACAGTTTACTACTTTATAAGGTTATTGGATCTGAAATTATATGTAAGTTATTGTATGCAGTTTATTACAATATAACTAAATTTGGTGCAGACATGACCGATCGAATGGCGAGGAAATATACAACAAAAAATAAGTTTTGCAGATGGCCACTCCAAGTATTTATCAATATCCTTGATTTGGCTACCATAAATACCTGGATTTTGTAAAAGCAAATGACAGGACTGAATATCTCAAGACAAGAATTTTACTCCATTTAACAGTATAAATTACAACAATTTTTCGAGAACCGTGAACAACCAAAAGAAAGAACAAACACAAAACGATCGTAGCCTAAATCTTCTACAGATTCTTAGCTACGTAAGACGCTTCAAATAGTATAATATAACGAAAACAAAACCATAAGAATGTGTTTTAAATGATAAGAATATGTTTGTGGAAAATATGTAAAGGACACACCCTTTATATATAAAAAATGCGATGATTAATGAATTAAAAATTCTTGTTCTTTGCGTTTGTAATAGAAATTTACAATATACAATTTTGTTTAATTATAATAAATTTAATTTGTTTATTACCTTCCTAACATCTGTATTTCACGTATTCAATCGGAAAACACAAAGTCTGGTCATTTGGCCGGCTAGGGCAGAAATAGGTATATATTAAGTGTTGGTATGTTTAGTGTTAACCACAGAGAAAGGATAGTAGGTGATAAATAGTAATTAATCAAGACTTTGAAGAAAATAAATTGGTTATTATTATAACTGAAATTTTAATTTCTTAAGACAATTGTTTGGGGCTCATTTAATTAAAATTATGATGGAGGAGGAAGGAAATACCAGACGCGGCGTTACAGAATCAGTAGACAATACCAAATATAGAACTCCAGAATGGTAAATGTTCGACCTGGATACCTCTATTCTCAATCATTCTCTAAAACGTCTTGCATATTGCCAAATAATGTGAAAACTCCCCTATGAATCATAGCTGTCAAAATATAACTTCTTCGTTGTTATCACGCGAAACTTGTTGGAAATACAGCAAGGAGATATATCTCTTTATGAATAGCCTTTTCCCACAATATTAATTAGCTGCTTACAGAGAGACTCTTTTGCTAATGCGTAAAGGGGAATTTCTTCCAGTTTGTACGATATTGATTTCTCATTGATTTTATCTGTGGTTTTGCTAAGCATTTGGTTTTCTGTGTTGATAAGAATAATATGAGGATATATCATTAAACTTTGTTTAGCATCCAATGGTACCAACATTACCCAGTGGTAAAAACAATTTATATAATTTGTGCCATATGTATTCAAATACTAGTACTATTTGAACCACCCGCGTAGCGTAACCATCACAAAGATATGATACGATAGTCCTAACTTAAAACTAGATAACTAAACTTAAATTAGCGTTAAACTGTAACAAATCATTCGATTCATAGTCTATGAATTAAAAACAAGTATATTTTTATGTCTTATGTATTTATTTCAAACAAATTAGTGTACATCATTAACAAGAAAAACATTAGGATATTATGTTTTAAATTATTTGAACATTAGGATATTATGTTCAAGAAGCGCATCGTATGTGTCTATAGGCATATCGCCACCCACAAGCAGGCTGTTTTGACAAATGTATTTTCTGATATTCGTTCATTCAACACATCAGATAACGCAGCTTTTTCGCCGCATTTCTTTAAGTCTTACCATATCTCCTTAAAAATATTTCTTTAAGTCTTACCATATCTCCTTACGTGTCTTATAGCGACAAGATTCACTTCTCCTCTGACAACACTAGCAAGCGCGGCTTATGCGCATGTATGGGTCCGTAATTCCAACTACAAATAAAACACTGCTAAAATTTAGCTTTTGCACAAATGGCAAATATTAAAGGTGTGTTCTACAAAAATAGCCCTTTTCCTTTAGTAGTATACATTATAATTCTTTGTTTTTTAGATATTTTGGAAATTTCTTATTCTTCAAAAATGTGATATGAAAGACAATTAATATTTCAAAAAGTGTTTTGTACCAAAATTACTTACAAACTTTTATTTATAGTGTTTGCCTAAATTAATAGATATTTAAAATAAAAGTAAGAAATATTTTTAATTTATTATTTTAAGGAATATTTATAATTATTTATTATTATTATTATTTTAATGAAAAAAGAAATACCGGAAAAGACCTAATACAGAATTTATTATAATATAATTTTTAACATTAATTTTTAAATTATAAAAATTTTAATAAAAAGTATTTCATAATAATATTTGAATGTTCACATTATAATACAATATTTACAATATCTGTACAAGTTTTCAAAATAAATGTAGAAAAACTATCAAAGTTATTAATTTTCCAGTGTGAAACTTACATGAAATGGAATAAAGTATATAAAAATTCATTTATTAGATTCCCTTGAGCTGATTCCAACGACTTAAAACTATTCACATTAATCAAACTTATCTTATCTCCCTTATGGATGTTTTTTTTCTTTCTTTTTTAATAAATTTTAGTTTCTTATTTTTTTGAATTATGAATGGTGCCTGGAATTTTTTTCGTTTACTATTTTTTTTCAACATTTTCAACGGACTCAATTGTACAATACCATGATTACTAACTTTTTCATTTTTCCTATGTTCCTGAAAGTTCTTTAGATTTTATCTTACTTTTTTTCTATTTGTGTTACTCGTTGAAACTGACCGTTTGTAATATGGAAACAAGCAATGACCATACAAGAATAAATTTTATTTTTTCCAACGATGAATACAAGCTAAAGCTATAATAATCTCTATATGTTTTAAATATCTGACGTGTTTTGTCTATTTGCTGACACATTATATTTTTTTTTACCTTTTAATAGAAAATAATTGTTATTTTAGTGCATCTCCGAATTCATTTTTGTTGATTTTCCGCATCATATATGAAAAGAATTAACAAATACTTCAATATGCGCAATGGAATTATATTTTACAACTTTGGTACATTTGATGACTGAGACTCGTCATGCACTTGTTTTGTCTAAATTACGGATGACGAGTATAATTCGTCATTCAAACTACGACACAAATACACATGTACTCGTACATTCTTTGTCATGACAAGAGAGATTGGTATCAGTTGTAGGAGGACATTCCATCTAGTGCTTCAGTGAACTTTGTGATATACTGCCTCAGGCAAACAAGAAAGAAGGAAAGAGGCAATATCGAAAATATTATGAAACCATAATGCGCTCTTGATAATAACAGAGATGTGGGAAGTGTTGAAAGTTATGAACAAATGTAAGTGTGATGCACTGTAATGAGTGAGAGTTACGAATGAACAGTAAAAACTATGTATAAGTTTTAATAAGTTTGTAATAAGTTTTTTCATTAAGAGCATATATTTAGGAATTTCTATATACATAATTTAGACTGCTCAGCGCTATCAAATAGAAGTACATTTAGAGGAATAGAATCACGTTAAAATTATAGAATCATCATTATAGAATCACATAAAAATTATCTAATGTTCTTGTTCATTAGTATTATAAACAACATTATTTTTCTACAAGATTTAAAGAAATAAGGGGTTTAATATATTAAAGACATGTAATTTGACATTTGTGAGCTGGAATTGTAGCCTACACAGATTGTGATTTAACGTATCGCAGTATTGTTTTTCGCGTCGATCGTGATTCCATGACAGTTTGACGAAAATTGAATCGATTGATCACGGGTTCAGAAAGGTCATTTCGAACGCCGTGCTGGAACTTCACATCCTGCCGTCACTAACAGACGAGAAGACAGACATGTTACTCTCATAATCTTAAAGGATCGCACAACTACGTCATGAGCCCCGAGTCAAGGAATAAGATATTTCGTAAAGTAACAAGTGTATGCACGAACAGTTAGAAGACGTTTACAGAAACATAGACTGTCAACTCGGTGACCACAGTTTTCACAACCCTTGACGCTACACCACTGACAGGATCACCGTCAATGGTTTGATTGACGATGATTCTGGACGCAACAATCGCGTTACGTCGTCTTTCAGACGTATCAAAGTTCTGTGTACAGCATCATGATGGTCGAATGAACGCTCCGCGGCTTCGGGGAAAAGGAACATTGCCAGTGTGCATTTGACATCGTCCAACTGGCCCATCACCTGTATTCATGATATGGGGTAAATTAGTTACACGCCTCGGTCACTCTTGCTTGCTTTGATGAAATTTGAACAGTGGTAGTTACATTTCTAGCATAGTAGTAGCATATTTGATATTTGTATAAAACATATTATTCCGTTACTTGCATTTTTTCCTGGTGTAGCATATTTAATGGTCAGTGTTATACACCCACCCACACCATATATATATATATATAACTTTAAAAAATTTACATTTTCTTGGCTCTATATTTCTCTCTTGATATATTTTTACAACGTTTTTTTGAATTTCACTTGGTGTGTGTGTGTCATCAAATTTTCGATCGTTAATTTAACCAACTTCCCATCAAGCTAGAGCTTTGAAATTTTGGGAATCGTTCGTACTCGCCTAACAATGCAATATTTAGACGTTTGCGACAAGTTTTAACTCATACTTTTTTAAATAATGCAGTTTAGACCAATCACTTAGCGCAATTTGAATAATTGCCAAACTTGGCGAATTTTTTTTTTTTTTTTTGGCTGAATGTTAAGTCCGCTTCGCGGACCAATTTAGCAATATTTGGCAAAATACCGCCAAATAATTCCTGTCTCCAAGAGTGGTTTGACTAAACTGTATTCCAACCATTTAATTTACCGGATTAATTAATTTTAGTTAGATTTAACGTTGTTATGTATTTCACTTGGTGTGTCTGTATGTATGTGTATCAGTGTGTCATCAAATTGTCTATTGTTAATTTAACCAACTTCTCATCAAGCTAGAGCTCTGAAATTTTGGGAACCGTTCTTATTTGCCTAACAATGTAATATTTAGATATTTGCGACTAGTTTTAACTAATATTTTAATAATTGTTTTAATAAACTTTGCCACCATATAAAAACGTTTTTTTTTAAAAAACGTTGGTTTTTATTTCCAATTATTTGACATTATTATTCTTATTAAATGAATAAAAAAAAATTTGAATAAACATTTTTTTTTCACTTTAAATGGTGACACATTTTTAATTTTAATTTAAATCTGTTTTCTTAATTTTCTTACATAAATTTTATATAAGTTAATATTTAACTTATAAATTGTTCTATACAGGTTTGTCAATAAGTTTTTGCTTAATAATTTATGTAAATAACTTTTCCGCTTAGTAATATATGTAAATAAATTTTTTATTGCTTCTTTAAATCAACCAATTAACTTGTGCAGTTTCATTTAAATCAGTCCATTTCTTTGGAGGTGAATTCGTTCAAGAAGTAGAGAAGTTAAGTTTTTTTTTTTTTTTTGGAATGGATAAGTATTTTTTTTTGAATGGTTAATTATTTTCCTTTTGCAATTGTATTTATCTTTAAAGTTTCAGCCTTTTAACTATGGCGAAGTGTCATTAGTAAATAATTTATATTACATTATGTTTCGGATTGCTTACCTTTGTGATTATTTTTAGTCCAAATGATATTACCCTTTTTAGTTGAGTTTTTTAATGGTTAATTAATTTAATTGGTGTTAAAATATTTTAGAACATTAGTTAAGATTAAATCAGTTGTTTTTCATTGTAGTGAAATTGAAGAGGTATATATATATATATATATATATTTTATATATATATATATTCTATATATATATATATATATTTCTAAATTTTGCTTTTCAATCACTTTGATTTATTTAAAATTGTATGGTTCTTTAGTAATTTGTTTTGAACTTGTGTGTTTTTAATGTTTAAGTTTTAGACTATTTCATTATTTATATATTCTATTAGTTTAGAATGTCACGCACACACACACACGCACGCTCGCATTCACTCTCTCTCTCACTCACACACATATATATATATATAAATGTATGTATTTTATATGCATATCTGCATTATATATATATGTATGTGTGTGTGTGTTTAAAACTTATGATTTATATTTAGTTGAACAAAATTGCTTTAAAAATACAAATAAACTAGAAAGTTATATCAAAAATTAAAAAATTATAACAGCAGATAAATAAACCACAATTGTATCCATAAGGAAAACCATCAAAAACTGTTTCAAAATTTGCTAATAGAAAATTGAGTGTTATTATATTATTGAAATTTAAGTGTAAAAGAAGGATTTTATTAAATTCAAAAGAAAGTAATTTAGTAAGTAGTAAGTGTGTGTGTGTTTAAAACTTATGATTTATATTTAGTTGAAAAAAATTGTTTTAAAAATACAAATAAACTAGAAAGTTATATCAAAAATTAAAATTAAAAAATTATAAAAGCAGATAAATAAACCACAATTGTATCCATAAGGAAACCCATCAAAAACTGTTTCAAAATTTGCTAATAGAAAATTGAGTGTTATTATATTATTGAAATTTAAGTGTAAAAGAAGGATTTTATTAAATTCAAAAGAAAGTAATTTAAATGAAAAATAAATACGCAAATATCAAAAAGATATGACAGTTGACTTTTTTTTAAAAAAAATTAAACATTTGAAAGAAAAGATAAATGATTCGAAAATAATATTTTTAAAGTTGTATTTGGCTTCAGACTGTTTGTTTGAGTTTTCCTAGAATTATTGGCAAATTTAAACCTATCAATAAAATATGTTATTAAAATAATAGCTATAAAACTAAAAATACAAGTTAAAAGTAAGATCAAATCGTGATTGTGTAAAAGTATGATCGGATTGGGTTTGTTTTTAATAATGTAGCATTATATTCAACACGAGGACTATTGTCGACGGACCTCATAATTTTAGGGATTAGTCAATTGACGAGGACGACATCTGAGCAGGTACTTGCCTCTCCTAGCATCCCCATTACGCCCATGGGGTCCAACGGTTTCGGATATTATGAATTTGTATTCTTTTAAAGGATGAATATGAAATGTTTATTACATTAAATAAAAATAAACTTGAAAATCATATGATTCTGAATAATTTTTATGTGAATTTTTCAAGAAAATAGTCATTTCTCCCATTTGGTTGCCTATCTGATTTGTATTTCTTCATCTCACTAGAAAACAAGGTATTTTATGAGTCTAAATTGTAAAATAAAGCTAATAGAAATATTTATATGCATTGTTGTTGGCTTAAATATTTATTCAATACTTCATTTTCCATGAAATATTTTTTTCTTTTTTAGTGCAATTTCACTGATATATTTAAAGATAATATTTCGAAATGAACACACAGGAGACTAAAGCTTTTACCGATACTTCTTTATTAATACTAAATTATATTATGACGTCGAACTATTCGTGATGTTTACTTCACTAACCTCGGCTAGTATTTTGGTAATTAGGATTACATAAAATTATAAGTTCAGCCCAACTAAAAAATGAAACGTGATGTATATTAGATGAAAATAAGAATTGTAGTAAATTTAATTAGAGATAATGATGTTTAAGCGAAATGGTATGAAATAAAAGAGTAAATATGAAAAGAGAGATAATTGTTATAGAGGATAACGACAAGCTGTTTATAGATGGATTGAAGTAACCCCTAGTAAGATTAATAACAATGGTATCTGATTATACGTTGATTATTATTTTTACCCAATCTTTGTGAATACCTGATTTTTTTCCACGTGCTAATGATGACTGGTAAAAACACCAAGAGTCAAAGAGCAAGATTGTGTCCCGGAAACTGATACTCTCAGATCTTTCCCATAATTTCACAGCTGCATTTACTTCCATTGCACTAGATGATCCGACATGTGTTGTACTACAAACATTTTGTTGTTCTTTGTACCAAATACGAAATTCAGCACTATCTTCTCCAAGCTCAAATTTAGTCTGTTCACATTCTCCACGCCGCTTTGACATTACTTCGTAGTCTATCACAAAGCCAGTCAGCAAGTCGATAACATATCCTATTCCGATATTTGACGTTGACGTATGTTCTCTTGTCAACCAGCTTCCATCATATGACATTCCAATACCGACTATATCTTTATCATTCCTTGAGCCCTACGCCTCAATGACATCTTTACGAATATCAAGCAACGGCTGATTTGATCCAACAAGATGTCCAATCAGAACTTTTGGCTTATAATGTCTTTTAAAAGTTTTACTAAACATTATATTTCAATTCATATGCATGCAGAAGTTTTTCAACGATGATTAGCCAAGTCACAAACTTAACATACCTTGCACTAATCTCATATTTATATCAAATGGAACATTAAAAAATTGATGCTTGCTAACATTTGATATTTGATGTAATATAGCATCAACTAATTATTATGAACATGTTTCACTTTAGGTTTGGTCACAATTAACACATACAACATTCATTTTATATGCAAATCTATTTCTTTGACCATAGCAAAGTTTTAAAGATACACTATAGCAAATAATACTTAAATTATCTGTAAACAAACATTGAGTATCCACTATAATGTAATTTGAAAGATACTTTTATATGTAGCAGAAGTATTAAAGACATTTGTATTCTGAAGTTTTGTAGTTATATCCACTAAAGCAGGTTTTTAGCATTGTCATTATCAGCAGTACTCCATCTCTTAGAAATGTTGATTCTCTTCTCAAGCTGCGAAAGTTTTGTCCGTGGCATTTTCTCAACAGAAAAAACTTCACTTAAACAATTTAAAATAGCTTTTAAGTTATATAAATTATATGCAGAATAGATATTGGTCTTGAGAAATACCTTTTCTTATCAATTTTGGCTAAGTAACTATAAGCACATCAAAAACTCAAAATATAAACAAACATAAATGATTTTAGTAGTGAAAGTTGAAGTTAATATCTACTTCTCTGCAAGTATCGATATTATTTAAAAAAATATCAGTAATTAATTAAATTTAAGAATGGAAAAATGCTTTAAAATGAAACCGAAACTAACCATGCCCCCTCAGCTGTCAAAAATAGTGATTGACAATGCTAGAAAACTTCAAATATCTTAAAAACTAATTGGTTAATAGATCTAAAATTTGGGGCCAAGATTCCCAAATGTATTGGCAACAGGAAAATGCAAAAAATTTTTTTTCGATAAATTTGTCATTTTTAGGGTACTGTGTAGCCTTAAACAGGAAAGGTGTGAATTGGAACAAGTTATTTGATAAGCTAAGACTTTCTTATTGAAATATAAAATAAGAATAACTAAGTAAATAGATTCAAGTGGAGAGAGTGTGAATTTGCTTATTCTATGTTAATAAGTAATAAATTGTTTTGTCTTCCTCTTACGAATCTCCAATTGGAATCTTGAAATTATTGACTATTTAATTAGACTTTAAGACGGATGTAGACTTCAATAATGAAGGGATTAACCCGAATTATCTTTTAAGAGCAATGTTCAAAGTAATTATGAACATGTGTCATTTCTTAAGGAAATAAACAGTATTTGTAAGCTCAGTCATAATTATTAGTCACTGCATATAGCAGTTCATAAAAATTTTAGTGAATATCTTATTTTCGAATAGATCAAACCGCAATAAAACACTCAAATATTTAATGCGGAGATATTATATCTTACATTCCAGCTTTGTAATGAGAGAAAATAAAATTAAAATAAATAGCAAAGATGTATTAAGAAATAATGTTCTCACAGAAATTAAAAATATGCACAACATAACTAAGAAAACTCTAAATTTTTTATTAAAATTAATCACTGTATGAAATATGTATGGAATCTCTGACCTTTAGTAAAAATCCGAAGCAACACTTTGAAAAAATCCAAAGTTTGTAGAATTACTATTACAGTATACTGTAGCGTAGGCTATAAATAACCCCTCCACAGACTTGCTTTGAACCCCCGTTTTTATTCCCCGCTTTCCCTTCAATAAAAATATATAGCTTAAAAGCAATAAAGAACAAAGTCAGGTGGCTTGGGTCAGCCACATTCATGGACATCTGACTCTGTTACACAGGTGCGGCAGAGTTGAATCCTCTTTGTGAGGTATTGTTGATCCATGTCATGGATATAATGTGAATTTATGGCCTAGCTGTGAGACGGCCGACACCGGCTTGCACGTGGGGAAAACTGACATTGTCCGACTTAAGCGAATAGTGTTGCAGGGGACAAAATCGGAGTTTGTCTTTGATTGGGTGGTTCTTTCAAAAAAGGAAAATAAATGAAAAGGAGGGCGTGAAACAGAACTACCCAAGGTCTTAAAAAAGGAGGAGAAGAAGAGGAGTGGTATTCCAGCGGAGGAGCGAGAGCGCGTTACAGCTAGAAGTTGGAGGCGATTGCCTTCTCTTGCGAAATTAGAACTAAATCGAACTACATCGGATATTAAGATATTAGTGGTTTTTCAACAATATGTGTTTGGACTTGTGCTGTGTAGATATATGCGTTTTGCCTCGATGCTATGTAATTAGATGTGTTAGCAGTGTGTGTAAAAAGAATCCAGGCGGAAACGCCTAAATAGAAACTAATATCAACTTTGTAAAACAAAGAATTATCTTCTCTTAAGCTGTGTGATCTCTTCACATTACTGCTTAATTCTACACATTCTGGGATCACGACGTTACAGTACATACAGATAACTATATCACACAAATATTTATTTAAGTTCCTAATGACCTGAAATTTGGGGGGAAACCATTTCATTAATTTATCGTATTTAATCAGTATTCATGAAAAGCATTTGCCATTTATTAATTTTAAAATTATTTTGAGCTTCCCTCTCTTATTATATGACTACAAAGTTATATTTCATACAAAATTATCATACAATGAACACGATTTACCTAATTACTATAAACACGTGGCTCCAGTATTTCATTGTAATTACAAGTGACATTAAAAGCCATGAGCTTTGAGATTTAAATACAATAAAGTGGGCTAATGTAGAATCACAACAATGTATCTAACATTAGATACAATCCATTCAGACAGAATCCATTAACCTGTCAATACTAATTAATCAATCTTGGACAACTCAATCTACAGAAGCAAGATTAAATGAAAGCATTCTCCCTCATGCCATGTTCATCGGTTTTCTTTACGAAGATTGAAGTTTAATTTTTTTCTTCTTTCATACAGAAAACAAGCCATCATTATAAATTGAGCTACATTTTGTTTAAGAGGAATAATTCACATAGAAATATCAGTATCGTAATTTTAAAAATGACAAGTTTAATGAGCATTTCAAAAAAGGATAATAACCACTAATTTGTTATATGCATTTAGTACATTTCTACTGTTATTTTAATGAGGAATTCTGCCAACAGTATTATACAAGAAAATGTATGGTTTTAAAAATACGCATTATACTCATTATTTTAAAATTGCTTTTACTTTAACGAGAAATGTTCCAAAATTATGTCTATTAGACTATGCTTTTACAATTAAATTTGTATACGTTTATAAGACTTTCTTGAAAAAAACTAATAATAATTGAAAATAATGCTCTCTTTCAAATAAATTTAACAATACTATAACCATACAAAATTCTCAACTTTATTATCCAATTTTGTTTTCTTTTAAGAAATGTTCCATAAATTGAGTTATTTTCATTATTACGGAGATTAAAATGTAACGTTTGCTTGTGTCATATCTAAATAAAATATATAGAACAATATTGACTGAACTCCAATTGAAGACACGAAAGAATACACGAAAACACTTCATTAATAACATCCGGCGTATAGCCAATATCGTTCTCTCGAATCTCAGTTAACTACCAATTCTGAATCAAAATCAACTTATAAATTCTTATCTTACCAATTCACTCGTTTGATGCAATAACTGCCTACATACAGCTGATTCTTATTTCAACACTTCCACTAGAATTTGTTTCATTCCACAAAACTAATTACGGAGCGTTAAACCATATTATAAATCTTTATCAGAACATCGTTATCCTCTCTATTTTACAACGTTTTTCTGAATTTCACTTGGTGTGTGTGTGTGTGTGTGTGAGTGTGTGTGTCATCAAATTTTCGATCGTTAATTTAACCAACTTCCCATCAAGCTAGAGCTTTGAAATTTTGGGAATCGTTCGTACTCGCCTAACAATGCAATATTTAGACGTTTGCGACAAGTTTTAACTCATATTTCAATAATTTTAATAAGTCAAATATTCTTTCCTCTCGGCGCTTTTAGGATTGAGCAAAAAATTTCTTTCCCCCTCTGGGAACTCCGGGCACTCCCCACACCACATGAGGCCTCGTAAAACTATTGTACTCACAAAGGGGAGATACTATCTCCCCCTTACTATCTCCGAGATAGTAAGGGTTGCTGACTTTTAGACAGTAATCGTTCGCAAGAAAGAAAGTTTCCAATATTTGGCACCATGTCTTATCACAATAATTTTTTCTGAATTCTGGTTCCCATTTTTTTTAATAGAATGACTTACAAATTTTCAAATGCACGTTTTGATTTTATGAGTATTATGAATTTTTTAATACGCTCACAAATATCTCTTTTTTAGTAAATTTTAAAGTTAAAAATAACCAACAGTTTTAACTAATATTTCAATAATTTTCTTTAATAAACTTTACCACCATATAAAAACGTTGTTTTTAAAAACGTTGGTTTTTATATCGAATTATTCATATTTTTTTTTTCAATCCATTCTATTGCATTTATATCGCACTATCCCTAAATCATTATATATATATATATATATATATATTTAATTTATAATAGTTTCTCTTAATATTAATTTATTTTTCTAATTTTTCCCGTTATCTCAAATAAAAGAGCGTTCATTCTTATTTCCTGATACAATTAATTTCTAATTTTAATTTATGCAGTCACGCGTACTTCAATTCTGCAATGTCACCTGTTGTTGTGGTGTCATGTTTCCCTAGAACGAAAACACTAGACGAGGTCTATGACACCATGTCGCTCTAACAATATCACAAGTCCATTTCCCCCTCACTCCACAGTTGCCTCGGAAAGGTACCAATATAGTCAATGAGGTGAGTAGAAGTAGGACGGGAACAAGGACAAGATGCAATAGTTTTTTTTTAGTCGATGAATTTCAAGCTTATCATCTCAGTCTGTCCAGTGCTGTCTTTTCTCATCTTGTACCTTCAGACAGTTAAGACTGACGAGAACGGTTTCCTATCATACCAATCTTAAGCAGGAGAGACTCTCCAATTAGAATTTGTTTTCACTTTGTGAATAGAAAATATTTGGAACACTAAATGTTCATTAGAAGCGGCGGAAAAAAATAGCATTTCTCTCTTTCACAATTAAATCGGGCATCTCATTGCCGAAGACTCCAACATAGGATGGGATCCATTGAATGCAAAATCCGCTATTCTGTGAAAGCTTAACAATTTTGGAAATAATTTCTTGACAAGTTCTTTCTAGAATTTTCGGCCATTTTTTAAGTATTAGATTGAACTCTTGCTGTTTGTCAGAATATAGGTATAGTTTGTTCCAAAACGGAGGGCGAAATTTAAGGTTTCTCTGATTGCAAGAAGTTCTGAACGGAAAACCGAACAAAAAACCAAACTCTCCTTGTCTTTAGCAAAAACGCCACTGCCTGTCCAACCTAAATTCAATATACTCCCATCGGTATAAAGTACAAGGTTCCAAGAAGGGGTGTTGCTCATTACTTTCAGTGATAGTTGTCTTATCATTTCTGGGGTGTTGAGTGTGCTTAAATGCACTTGTCAATAATTTGTCATTAGAACTAACTTTATCCAAAGAAGTAAATGGTGTCATGTAGCTAAAAGGAATACATGGTTCGACATTAAAAAGCTATATATATATATATATATAAAGGGTTGAGATTCTTTTGGACAATACAGCCTATTATAAGTAAAACAAAATCACGTTTTTCGATAATTTAATACATATCTACGAAATAATAAGTGTCAGAAAAGCTACACAACGTTTAAATATTTAAATATAGCTATATGTGTTGATAGAAATTTCAAAATATCTTTAATTTTTATTGGAATGTGTATTTTGTTTAAGAGATGAATGAAAAAAAAATTAATTGGAGAGCTTTATAGTACAGTAATGTTACTGTAGACATCATTAAGATTAATTGTCTCAAAATAAGAAATATTGGACTGTTGCCATACGAAATAATGGACTGATACGGACAACATTTAGGCGTAATTTTGTTCTGATGAAGTTATCGTTATTAAAGTAATCTAATTATTTTACGAAATTAAATAATCTTGATATTTTCAATTTATTAGAATCATTTAACAAAATATACTTGAACAAAAATAGTAACAATGTTCACAATTAAAAACAGTTTCCTTTTACTTAAGGTATACAAATTTAGAGAATTTTACTAAAAGTAACATAAGCCCGGTAGTAAAAGTTGCTTTAACTTCTAAATTCTTGCAAGTTCATGCAAAAATTGTACTATTTTATATTCCACTCTTTTTTGGGTTCTCAATGCGTAATTTACATAGTTTCGTTTTCATTAAAATTCCACACACCGAAGCTGCATTTTAGCATTCGTCCTTCACTTTACCAGCAACCAACAGCTTTTCAGCTTTACTCTAGCATAACGAATAGCAAAGCATTCTCTTCGAACACTCCCCACAGCAAGTTCTAAATCCGTCTTCACCAAGCTACATAACAGTTTTTCAAGATCAGGGTTAGAAGAGTGATTCACGGTCTAGGCGCCCGTAGATTGTCAACGTCATTAAAATTCCAGTACCAAAACTTCTAGAATGGGTAATATAAAGAATGTCTTTCCTTCATTTTTACGAAGCAAAGTGAAGAATTCATCCAAGAATAGCTGACAAAATTATCAGGAGCATCAGATCGTTTATCATTATTGAAAAGTTGTCACTTTTTTTAATAATTTGAGAGATTTGAATAAGTTGAGAAAGAAAGCAGTTATCATTATATACTAAAAAATGCAAAACGAAAGATTTAGTTGGGGAATTGGACCAATTCTTATTTGTAAAAATGAGGAACATAATTTTATATTTTCAATTTGAAGTTTAAAATACATATGATGTACACTATACAAGAGTTACTAAGAATTAAATATACATATATGAATTACAGTGACTAGTGAAAATGTTACCATTAAAATTCAAATGTATTATCAAGGTTAATCCAATTTTTTTCCAAAAAAATGTTTTGTTAAAAAATAAATTGATAAAAGTTGTTAATTGCTTATTATTTAATTGGTTTTATAAATTTCTTTTCTTATAATTGATAACTTCATATTGCTTTTTAGTAAGAGTAGTTTATTACTCTCATAAAATGTTACAAACATGGTCAATATATTTTGAAAGATGAGTCTACAAATCGATAGAGCTATACAAATTTTTGCATTTGGACAAATTGGTAATATTTTGTTTTTCGTTCAGTTTCTTAATTTTAAGTTTAATATTTCCTTGCGTGATTTCTTAAAATTTATTTATTTATTAATATATTTTTTTAGTTCTTCTGTTCTTTATTTCGTTGTATATTATTGGGGAAAAAATTCATTTGTTAGAGATTTACAATTCGTTAATCCGACAGTATTCTTTATAATAACAAATTTATTCTCCTTTTCTTAGAGGGACTACAATTTTGAAATTCATTGACATACATGGGAAAGTTTGAAAAATTTTGCAGTTAGAGACCAAGACTTTTTTAAACCGTGATTGTGAAGCATAACATTTTATTTTAAATTATTTGGTAGACCAGCAATTTAAACATTTCGAGATAAATTTAAAACATTTTACTGCATACGAAATTTTTTTTTACAATCAAATGTAGTTGTGAATACAAAAGTAAACAAAATTTCCAAATATGCAAATTTTAAGTGTACATTCAAAAATATTTAAGCTGTGATTAAATTTTGAAAGATGGTGAACTTATTTGAATTATGTTACGACTACCTACTGTCCTAAAAGTTTTCTCGCCGTGAAGATTCAAAAATTTACTTTATAAAAACAACAAACTTTAAAACAATTGTTTTCATATTAATGGTAAAAAACATTTCTAAAATAACGTAGAAAACATTTGGAATTTGCATCTGCGACAAATCTTCAAAATGTCCACCAATTTTTAGGAGTCAAATCTGAGCACTTTACCATACATTTGGAGAAAAACATTATAAGACGGTTGTATCCATTGACAAATGGTCTTTTTATATCAAGAGTGTTTGGAGAATACTTTAAATAACTTTGTTTTTTAAATATGCCCACATAAAAGTCAAGGAATGCTCTGATCAAGGGGACTAGGTAGCCAAATATTTTCATCACTGAAGAATATATAATTTCACTCCTTAGCCTTCCCAGTTTGTCACTCCATCAATTTATTTTGGATATCTTTTTTTTCCCTTGCAAGAACAGGTGTTTTATGTTCATCTGCTAAATTAGGCGGTATCCTTTCTTTTTAAGTGTATTTTATAATTACCCTTCATATAATGGCCCTGAAAGAAAAGGATGATGTTGAAATATCTGAAATGTCATTTCGCCCACCACTATTTGGGTATATGATCTCGAGATATGGTTTGGCCACTTGGAATCAAAGTTTATAAGAGCTGGTATTTCTGATGATTCTACGAAATATCATGCGCGAGTACCAGCTTTAGATTCTAAAATTCTTTCATAGGTCAGAAATACTGTTTTAGCTAGTCCTAAGGAAAGTTCTTATAATGCACAAAAAGAAAGGGATACTACTTTAATTTCGCAATCTGAAAATGTGCGGTTCAGGCTATTGTTAAAAAACTTGCATTTAGCAGATCTCAGATTTGCCCACCTCTTGTCCTCTTCTCGTACAACAAATGCTTCTGCATTAAGCAGGCTTGCAATGGATACCTGCTCAAATACTTGAAAGCACAAAAATCATTCAGGACCCCGGACATTCTATTTCGAGACCTACAAAACGATCAGAAAATATGATTTTTCAGGATTATCTATAGCTATGAGGAAGCATGTGGTTGGAGAAAATTGTGGACAACTGGAAAAAAATTGCAAAGGCAAAATTGTGTATGCGCAGCGAAGAACCTTCGGAGTGCAATGTCCTACACATGTTAATTCTACAGTGTACCCCTCCAATGTGTTGCATTGTTTGCCTGATATCATACATTAAAACATTAATAAAATCAAATTATTTTCAAGTGGTAGAGTAAGAAAATAAAATGCGTGAACAAATGCTCGTTTCAAGCATCTTTTTTTTCTACTTCAATTACGATTGTAAATTTCCTCTTAGTTTTACACATAAATAATAAATAACCGTATAATGTTTTAAATCAGTAGTAAAATCCATATTTATATATAAGTTGATGACATTTATTTTTACTATTATTTTTGGACAATCATTAGTTTCGCTCTCACTTATGAAAAGTCACTTTCTTCAATAGATTAACATAACGAGACCCCGCTAACAATATAGTGCCAGCATATTCTGACCCTAAACAGTGATAAACACTCATACCGTTCACCAATCTGTATGCAAAGCATTAGTATGATCAAAGTTAGCAGACGGAATTAAACTAGAATATTAAGTTATTCAAAACAGTAGAATCTCAAATTCATTACTCACTACTTGGAATTTCAGTGGTGATTCTATAAGGTTTCAGCTTTTCGCTCATTTGGCGACAAACCTTAATCATTTACATGACAGACATGTATTGTGTACAACGAAATAAAACCTGCTATAGAGTATCATGGGGTGTCTCGTAAAGTTTTAATTTCTATTCCGAGGCTTCAATAATTTATAATTCGGAGTATCCTAAAGTTTTAATTATTAATAAACAATAATGCAGAAAAACTTAATTTTTGATTATTTACAAAAAGAATACATACAGAGTAGAAATATTTCTAAAAAAGTCTCTAATAAATCTATCAGTGTAGAAAAAAATAACATAAATAATTTCAAGATACATAGAAGGAAAGTGAGGAAAAATATTTAATTAATAAAAAATATATCGCATTCAAAATATAACCTACATAGAACGACTTAGACATCAAAAAATATTTTGGTGCCTTCAAAAGTAATTATAAACTCCAGTACTATCAATATACATCAAAATTATAATTTAAAAAAAAGTGCTGCATTTATTTTCGTTAATTATAAACAAAATCTTGAAAAATAGACGTTAACACCAATTAAAACAAAAAACTGTGTAGATAAAAGAGAATTTAAAATCGTAACAAAATAATTCTTCAAATAACAAAATGAAGAATATTGTATGTAGAACATTTCTCAATTTTTACGTTTTAAATAAGTTTTTAAAAGGGAAATCACCAAAACTATACGTATTATTAAAACTGTAAGTTATTTTGAATATCTAAAGATCAACTAACTAAATAACTGCAACGTATACAAAATATTCCTAAAATCAATGAATTTTAAAAAGTTTTTCAAGGAGTCGAATTTTATTTACAAAAATGCATAGCTGTTATGTATATTATCTTAAGTATTATTATGTATCCCATTATCCACCGCCACACAATTTTTAAAACAATATCTGAGTAATAATATCTCTCCTTGAATACTTTTATTAGTTTGTATTAATTTTAGATGAGAATGATAAAATGGAGTTATTATTTACAGTTTATTATTTTTTAAAAATAATAAATTTATTAATATATATAAATATTTTAATATATATATATATATATATATATATTATGTAATTATTATTATTTGCAAAAATTTGTTATCAAAAGTGAAGATATGATTAGCAAAACATCAAAGTTATATTTACAAGACATTAAAGAAGGACCGCTTGGGGCAAATCTTTTACACACACACACACACATATATATATATATATATATTTGATTAATATAAGTTTTTTTCCCTTTAAAACAAAACTTATAAGATATTTAAAAAAGTATTTATAAGTATTAAAATATCAATTTTAATATAATTTAAAAAGTCAACTTAAATGAAGGGTTCAATATGTATCAACCATAACAAATTTTTAGAATCATAATTATGTATAGAGTTAAATCACTTTATCGTAAATATATTTAACTTTATAAAATTTTAATAACAAACATCTAATATAAATTATCAATTGTTTTCTGCAAAATATTCGAAATTTTTTTGACTGGTTTTGTGAAATGTAAAGCCAGTAATAACAGTTACAAATTTCATTAGTAATTAATGAAATTTAGGAGCTAAAAACTTTCGAAGAAGTTTAACATTACACACTTCTCTTACATAAAGCTTTTATTATACCAGAAATTTCTCTATCTCTACTTGTTTCATTAATTATCGAGTCATTATTAAAAACAGGTTTATTAATAATAGTGGTATATTAGTCCTTTTTCGTATAATTGCTTAAATTGCAAATACTTTTTCTAGGTAACTGGCGGATTCTTATTTAACTTCCTATTTTTTTACTGATCTTTAAAATTAGTACTTATTTGATCATAAAATTCCAATTTTTATTCTCTTCTTTTATATCTTATTCACATTCCTTAAAACTTACAATTTGTACAATATATATTTAATAGAGAAATCAGTTATAAAAAATTGTTTTCATTAATTTGAGGGAATTTGGTGCAAAGAAAATGTTGCTAAGGGCTAGTAAACTTAGAAAAGGCTACACCGAGAGAATTCCTGGTAAGCGTGAAGGATACCAACTGTCAAAGTGTGGACATTATGCGTACATGGGTGCACTCTCTCCATCATCCTGTAATGGTCAGTAAAATTAGTAGACAGTTGAATGTTTCTGGATTGCGCTCACCCACACTCTGTCGGAAATTGCAAATGATACCACAGTAGAGTTGCCAGAAACTATAATGATGCCACGTAAGAGCAATATGGTGCCAATCGGAATAGTAGTAGATCACTTTTGGAGTCATGAGTCCCTCTTTTGATTTGATATCAATGATAAAAGCATGAGTATGTGCGGAAGGGCCTTTGACTGCCATATGAATTCACGTACAAGCAATGCCCCCTCCGGCCGACATCCTTAATCACGATTTGTTGTCAATCGGTACACATCCGGAAAGTAAGGTATTATGGTATAGGGATCTATTTCGTTCCCTACACGATTACAGTTGATATTCCACATAGCCACTTTGATGATACTATGGTATGTAGATAAGATTCTTCGACGAGTGACCATTCTTTTTGAATATATTCGTCCCAATCTTCTACTTCAGCAAGATAATTTTTATATTCATATCACTCACATCTCAAGAGTTCACCTCGAATTCATAGACACTGTGTCATAGCTAGCAGTATCGCCAGAAGCTTCATCTATGGAAACCTTATAAGATACACAAACTCGTTCTGCTAAACCTCCATCGCCACCGTTATAGAGGCTTGCAGCATTGCCAGACTCTTCACACGTAAAATACTTAGGTGATAATCTAGCATTTTCTGTTAAGACTCGATCGCTACCACAAATTTTGCAATAACCACATACGAAAGTTTAATCTGCTTGGGGGGTCTGTGGTAGCTTAGTGGTTATATACGCGGCTTTGCGGCCGCCGTTATTCGTTCAGTCGTGGTTTCAAGCCTTGATGCCTCTTGTAGCCAGGGTATTATGCACTTTAGATATGTCGAGGCTCAAAGTCCTCCCAGTGGCGAATTGTGGATGTTAAGAGAATGGGGTGTCACTTCAGGTGTCATACTCGTCACTTGATTGAAGTTCAAAATTACGTGGTCTGTCGCCAATAGCTCTTTTGCTGCTTCTAGCGCGATGTTAATAAATACAATGACTACAGGTAACTTAGTTTTCAATGTCGTGGATTTGCGGCCGACGAGTTTAGTCAATTTATGGGTTCGAGCCCTAATATTACTGAAGACTCACAGTGTAGCGGGAGCTAATGCGTATTAAATCTGTCGAGAGGCAAAGTCCTCCTGTTGGTGTGGATAAGAACATAGAAGAATGATGTGACAGATCAGGTGTTGTCCTCGACCATTGATTGAGGTTCAAAATTGTGAGGTCCATCACCAATACCACCCGTAGTGATTATAAGTTCGACGTTAGTAAACAATCGTAATCAATCGGCTTGAGATTAGTTGAGTTAAGACATTCTAATAAAGGACACAATGTGTTTCAGAATGCATTTGAAAAATCAGGACCCAACATCCTATTGAAAGTTGTACTGATTTTGTATTTTAACCAACAATTTTGTCATATCTGCTTTCAGTTTTTAATGATTTCTGTGGTCGTAGAATACTAACTTACTTTGAAAATCAATGCAAATTGAATTTTACTTCTAGGTGCAATTTTTTTTGAGAAAAAAAATTATGAAGAATTGCTTATGTTGATACATCAAAATACATTTGAGTAATATAATGGACGTAGCATTTCTTATATGAATTATTAATATTTTGAAATACAAAAGAAAATTAATAAATAACTTTTTTGAATATTAAATTGTATTACAGTTTAGGAAAAAAATACTTTTATCTGTTAAATAATTCTATTTCGATGAGCAATCCGTTACAAAGTGAGTCAAAAGGAAGTGCAGCATTTGATCCAATTATAGATTTAAGGATAAAGTAATGTTATGAGAATTCGCTGTCTTAGTAATCAATAATGAGAAAAAAATCATTTACATTAAAATGTAATATATTCAGCTTTTTATAAATTTAATATAATTTATTTGAATTTTAATCCTTATCGACAAAGTAATTTGTCTTAATTTAACATTAAACTTCATTTAGTGAAATTGAACGCTACATTAGTGAACTTAGTCCGAAACATAAGTCAATTAATCACTGGAAAGATCTGAACCTTAATCTCTGAACATCCACTCATCGTATATTTACAACAGAATTTTGACTTGATGCAAATTTCTATAAGGTTTAACTTGAAGTAAAATACATAATTTATTCATCAAATAATATAGCGTATTGATCTAAAGACTCTTATACACATCCTTAAGTGATCTACTAGAATGAAAGAATATAAATACTCATGGAGAAAATTAAAAACATAACCGGTCATTACTAATTATGATTATCGAAATTATAAAATTTACTAAGAGATGAGTGAAATTTCTATTCATTCACATCGAAAATTTATTTTATTTATTAATTGATCCTTTTGTACATACTGTTTTACATTACAATTATTAATATTAACCCATTCACTCCCAGCGTCCATAAACTTCTACAACACGCTAACACAACATGACAGGTTTAATATGCAGCATCCCACTTACAAGGCGTGTCATATGTTGTACCGCAACTCGAACCCAAATATCAACGGAAAAAATGTCATCCGCGACTTTCACCCATGATAAATAAGCTGCAATGGCCACCATATAACTCTGAAAGGTGACAATGTAGCGAAGTTTTAACATAATAAACAAAAATTTAATTTTTACATTAAATGTTTTAGTAATAATTAAAACTTTACGATACGCCGGGATTATAATTAAAATGTTACGATCGTGCGGGTAAACTGCATTCTACAACTTCCTAAAACTAAATAATCTAGCATGAATAGCTGTAATGCATACACTATGAATATAAATTAACATACAGAATATCTTTTATCTAAATTCTAAGGTATTTCTTATTCATAATGAAAACTCTACAATACTCCCTTGTATTGAAGAGAACATCAATGCAGATAGAGATTCCATCTCTTCGTATATAAACATTCAATACTTAAGTAACTGAGGGGTTAAGGGTACTGAGCCTTTTAAAAGTAATTCAATGAGGATTTTTTTTGACTACAGGCTCTATATCAAAATCTTATAAGAATGCAAAAGTAGTAGAGGAAAATGTTGTTGTAGTGCCGTGTCTGATTGAATGTCACGATGCCGAATCACGCCTTTTGCGAGTTGAGAAGCGTAATCCAGTTTCTTCTAACGATAGGAAACTCGCCATTTTAAATATTTAACGAATCAATATTTATTTACCGGGATGGTATTATGAACCGATCTAAGGTGAGCAAGTGTTGTCAAGAGTGTAAATCCTGGGGGAAAAGTTCCAATTCGCTCATTCATCTTGAACAATCACGGCCTCTGTTTGTTGGGACATTGAAGAAATTCTCCTCTAAGAAGGATAACTCCATCGAAGCAGTTAATGCCGATAAGGCACTGAGACATCTTAGAAAAATTACGGAAGGGGATATGGAACAAAAGGGGGAAAAATGAATGAAGGGAGTATGTATGTTGTTTGGCGATGGACCTCAGTAAGTATCTAACACCAGAAAGTAGCTCTTGGATTCATTCATTTGGGACAAATCAAATACCCATCGCAGAGTCCTGATCTGGCACCTTCGGATTTTCAACTAGTTACATTAATAAAGTCTTTTATGGATAGAAAAGTATCAACAATCATTCGCGTAGTCTAATTCTTGATCTTGCTTCGTCAGAATTTCATTCAATCACCTCTTTGAAGTCATTTATGAATGGAAAAAGGCTTTAGGTCAAAAGCGATCCAGTTTCTTACTTTGTAAAAAAACTATAGATAGGTGTTATTTGCAACGAGTCATCGGTTCGATTCCTGAAGCCACTATAAGATCTGCCATGCAACTAGCTTGATGCCTGTTAAATTTGTTGACCCTCCAACTTTTGCAGTGAGTGGGGAGTACAAGCATGGTGATACCAACTCAGGTTTCGTCCTCCTCACTTGCCCTATGCTCAGAATTATGATGTCTGTTGCCAAAACCCATCACGTTGCTTCTCCTTGAGGCAGTAATAAAAATTTACAATCACATCACAAGCAAACAACCACACTACTATAAATAGCATGTCATAATTGTCTACTAATATTTGGAAAAAACTCTTAAATTCCTTTAAGAAAATAATAAATATTCTTTGAAGATGGTTAATTAATGCGGTAGAAAAAACTGTTGTTGGTATCAAAAGAAATTTATATAGTAAATTATTTTTTGGCAGATGTTTTTTTCTGAATTCACTATGTTTATTTATTTATTATCATATTTTTAAAACTCTTAATGATAGGAGAATTTCGAATATACTTGAAGTATAATTAGTATCACAAACCAAACTCTAAACTAAAATACTGTTAAAATATCTAGAAATTTAAAATTGTTAAAATTTAATCGGGTGGATACTTGAAATAATTATAATACATTGAAAACACAGGTGAAATTTAAAGCAAATATTTTGTTTCTATTTCAACGAAAGTGAGTTTAGTAGGTAACAAACACTTTCATTTCTTAATTAAATTCTCTACAATTAAAATTTTCTCAAGTATTTTCGCTCTTTAAATTAAGGAAAGGATTAAGCATATATCGTTAAGACCTTTAAGGAAATAAACTTGCATTCACAATTAATTTGATGTGGAAGGATTTCTGGAATAAAAGTTTAAGATCAGCGATGAATACTTTTTTTGTCTTAGTTACTCTAAGTTAAAACGCAAGGCTGAATTTTCAATTTTCTAATTCCAAATAAGTACAAAGCCACAGTACAATTAATGTAATTGGGATTTCTTAAACTTCTATGAATGCGAAATTCTTAAAATTTACTTAAGGATATATGATATGTAATTTGTGATAAATATTTTATCAAAGTAATTAATACGACATCAACCTTAAATACTTATCTATAACTTGTTTTTTATTTTACGAATGGCTTAATATTTAAAACTTTTCATTCATTTACGTCAAGGCAAAAATTCAAATGAGGTTTTCATGATATTTATGTTTGTAACTAATCATTTATATATGGTTCGAAACACAATAGTTTTATATGGATTTTCATGACTACAGTCTAGAATGGAAATGCAGATATTTATACAAGAAAAATTATGCAGTATCCTTGTGAACATTTGCATTGGGAAACAATACTAGAATTTTGCATTGGTATGTTTAAAATAAACTAAGAGAGAAACATCACACAGTATTACAAATATTCCACGGATTTCACTAATTAGTTTTAAAAATAATTTTTACATAAAAAATTATGATGTATGTTTGGGAATTCGCTTTGTTTTCTTATGTAATTTTTTTTCTCTTCTGTAATTCTGTAAAAAGCCTAAAAGAACGTCGTTTGGATATGCACATCTACCCCCGACGCTCAATTCAATAACATTGATTACATTTAGACACTGTTTAAATCAGAATTACATTAATTTTTTCTAGAATATGGAAAATAAATAATCATCATCAGCTGAACTGTTAATTATTGCACGAATTCTTTTATAATTACTACAACGGATGATAAACATTTCTTCATGACTTCAATCTCAGCACTTTCTCTTATGTCATTATCAATTAAGTCGATAAAATCCTTCTTGACTTCATCGTCTTCTACACTGTCTTCTTCATTATTGCTAATATTGTCCTCTTAATCGTTAAAATCAGTCGTTTCTAGCATATTTTTTTTCTTTACCCTTTTTTAGGTAACTCCATATTATAAACTTATAATCACGGCAATAAAATAAAATGAATAAAAATACTTCTAAAATAACTATTCCATTAACTCTCAGTTTATATTTGTCTTACTAAACAAAAATTATATAATTGAAGTAATTGACTGTAAATTAAATCTTCACGGAGTAATTTAAAAAAAAAAAACTACAAAGAATGGTATCAAGGGTGATACTTTGTTGTTCAGATAACTTTTGTTAGCTGAACATAATTGTTCAACTAACGAAGTGCATTACAAAAATGAATGTTTTTTAATGATAACTCTATCCCTACCGAAATCATAAATGATTACAGAAAAAACCATTGTTACCAATAATTCAGTTTTTAACAATAATATTAGAACAACAAATTAACATTGGCTGATAATTTACCAATGATACCTTTTAAGGGTTAATATCATTCGATATATTCAAAAGATGCAAGGATTCTGTGACTGAAAGAATGTTTTCTCTAATTAATTTTTTCAGTGCGATAACTTTCTTAAATTAAAATGACCAGATTACATAATTATTTAAGTTTCTAAATTTTCCTTTTCATTTATGATTCTGAGCTCAAGTTAATTACGCAACTTTATCCACTTAAAATGCCATTTTTAGAACTTCAGCTGTGTTACATTTTCCGAACCCTTGCTGAAATGTTATCGAAATGTCGAATACAATAAAAATAAACTATATGATAGTATGAATACAGTTCGGTTGTTTCGGACAAACTGTTATTAACTGATTAACTGATTCAATTTATCAGTTAATAACAGTTGTTTATTGACTGATTCAAAAAATATTTTTAAAAGCATTGAAATATTAAAAAGTCTTTCTAAGAATTTTTTAGATAAATCATTTGAATAAAATTGCATATGTATGGCGTAACTCTAATTGCGGGCTTAGAAAATTCCTTTAAGACAGGTGAAATTATTTTTGTGTAATTGAATCGGGTGATCAGTCATTAATTTAATAAAAAGGAACTAGTTTTTGAAAGAAACAGATTAAATATTGGACAAATGTTTGTAGTTTTATCTTTCTTAATTATACTTCCACGTTGTTAAAATACAAATTTTACTAAGGCACCATTGCCTTTTCATAGAATTTATATTTATCTAATCCTTCAAACATATATCTGTATTTTTCAAAGCATTCTAAAGAAATTAAGAAATATTTATCAAGATTTTCTCTAATTACTACTCAATCAAAAGGAAAATATTAACTTAATTAAAAAGGCCAATATCCCATATAATTTGTAGTATTATTACAATAATATCTGAAGAAAGATGCATTTAATCAGTTACACAATCACAATTATCACAAGTTTGAAGCAACTTAATATAAATATTATTTAAAGAGGTCATAATTTCTTCTTTTCTCATGTTTTTGATAAAAATACCGATCAAAAACATTGTAACTAAATGTCGCTTAAGGCGCATTGGAACTACTTTGTTTAGATTTACATCTATAACCCCCAAGAAAAATTTCTGCAAATAAAAAACGTTATTTTCTCTTAAATTATTTCTTATCTTCTGATGTGCAAAAAACGAAGCATTTTAAAAATTATCTAACAAAAACGTTAGGTTATCATAATAAATATATTGATTAAAACTTTACACTTTGGCTTAACAATAAAAACATGTACATTAATTCACATGCTCAGAAACAAACTTTAATATCGGAGTTCTTACTAAAGGTTTGCTTCTTAGATGTTTTACTGAGAAAAAAATGTACCTTATCCATTCAATATACACTTCTATTTTTGGAGATTCGATTATAAGATTTGAATCGATCTTGCCCCTCAACAAAAGCCGTTCCATAATGTCACTCAGGAATTTTAATTAAAACCCTCGAAAGAGTCACTGATTGAAAATAAGAATTAAACTAATTATTTTTATGTATTCCACTGAAAGTACTTGTTTTGTATCTTTTCATACAAAATCCATCAGTCGTATCATTTTATAAATCAAGAGATAGAGACCTTAGACATTTATGTAAGTATGTGTTGATACACTATATGATAAGTATCTACAATTAAATATAAAGTTGGATGATGTATTTCTGCAATTACTTCAATCCTTAAAATGTACTGAAGACCAATGCGAAGCTGAGATTTCGTCAAAATAAAAAGGTACGTTTTGCGAGCTGATAAAGAACACTTTCAAATAAGTAAGTGCAACTAAGAATATTAAAGTTAAACATTGTATAAATATAATCTAGAGCATAGCGATAAGTAAATGCTGAGTTCATCGGAAACGTTTTGTGAGCTGCGAACATAACCAAAATACGCTTTCGATTAGATAAGAACTGGTTATATCACTCCACTTAAAAATGTATGAATGTATTGAAGAACAGGGCTGTAATATATATATATATATATATCAAATATATATATGATGCAATATTATGTTCATCAAAAAGCCAACAAAAATAATAAGAGCTGTGAACATACGTAAATAATCAGCTAAATAAATATAGGTAATATTACGATTGTTAGAAATGTTACAAATGAAAATACTGGACTGAGGAAAATCTTCTTGTGATAGAGCTGAGAAAACTTGAATGAAATCGTAGAAAAACTGGCTTAATTCTTTACTCTAGTTTTCAATGAACCGATCAGGTAAAAACATATATGAAAGGGACAAATACCAGCACCTACTAGAAGAAAAAGAAAATACATCTCCGAGACGAACTAGTCAAATAAGTTTTAGGTGCAGCCTAAAATTACAAAAGGGCCGTGAACAATCTCATGGAAACGTCTTTTAGTGAAAATTTCTCAATTTCATTTGCAGGAAAAGAATTCAATTTGTGAAACAGCATAATTCAGAAATTTATATTTGAAATTTGTCATAATTTCTTAATTAGACATCGGTTACTCAAAAAAATATACCCGTAATGAGAATGCTTTACAGTTTAAATAATTACTTAATCTTTAGATGATTAAACAACCCATTGACTATGTAACTAAGTGTACTTCGAATAATTGATAGACTTATAAATTTGTCTAAATGCAACATGAAATATATTAAGTTGTTTTCCCATTCTTATTTACCATTTTGCATAATATTTGATGACTCAAGGTGCAAAATATGTATATTTATGAAGTGATATATGATCCACACACAATACTGTAATTTTTTTTTTAAAAAAAATTAATCTTTTATTAATGAAAAGTGCATGACTCGTTATCTGTGTTTATTTCTTATCGATATGATGAAATATTAAACTTATTCAATAGGTTTACAATTACGATTGCTGCTTTGTTTCGAAGTATATATGCGAGAAGAATGTAGTGAACATTTTTCTTTATAATAAAGCATCAGAAAGCAAGACAAATTTCAACATTTCATACTTAACAAAGGAGGAGAGAGGAGAGGCACTTTAACTAAAATAAAATATTAAAAATTATAAATATAGAAAAAAATGAAAGATATAAACGGAAATATGAAAAAACTCTAAAATACGTTTACTTATGAATGTAATTCAGTGAAAAAGGTAACAATGACTATTATTAAAATACTTATCTAGTATGTTTCAGTAAGAATCTGTTTTGATTAATGGAGTTGTATAAATAACGAAATAAGTTACCGAAGTATTCAATACCCATTCTATAAGTAAGATACATTTAATTGCATTCTGTATTTCTACACAATTATGTAAATTAATTGTTTTTCAGTATGCGTTAATATATTCTGGATTTACATAATGATTATTAGAAAATAACTTTGAAATATGTTTCCTAACACTTAAGTTATGTAATAAAAATACACCGATCCAAAATATTCCTTATCGTGGGAAAGGCATTTTATCGAAAACACTATAGTATATGAAATGGTTTATTCCTTTTTACAAACAAAATCTCATTACTTAGAAATTACACCTTGGGAATAAGCCTTTAATATTTTCTGGGACGTCTAAAAACTTCTTGATGGTGAAATATTTTCGTTATGTCAATAAACACAAGATACTTCTTTCGTCGAGTCATTTAATTAAATTATTCTCTCGTTATCACTCCGAAACCTGTTAGGAAAATTTCATCACAGAGTACCTTTAGAGACACTTCATTTCCCACCATATTAATGATCTGGATTAGAACGGTTGTATTAAGGCCACACTAGAAGCAACATGAGGACTATTGAAGACGCATCTCTTGAACCCCGGGGAGTGACGAAAACGACTCCAGAGTTTTTCTCCTCTTTATAACTTCTACACTAACGGGAGGACTTTGGATTTCGGCAGATATAATATGCGTCAGTCCCGGCTACTTAGCGAGTCTTAAGAAGCATCAAGGATCGAACCCACGACTCAACGAAAACCGCAGGTCGCGAGTTCGTGACCATGAACACTAGGCTACCGTGGCAACCACAATAATGATGAACTTTTCACAGAAGACCTCAGTTGCTAATTCCAGGAGGGGAATACCTTCCATTTCATGTAATCTTCCATACCGTAACTTATTAAAGCTGCATTTGATGAAAATGAAGGCATGACTTTGTTTTGACACATAGTAATGGTTAAGATAACTTAATATTTCACTAAAACTTGGAATTGAAATACTTTTGAATGATATGATAATGTACTAGACAGCAGGGCTGTGATATGCAGTTAATATATGAAATGAATTAACGTATCTTTTATGACAACTACTACTTTTAAATTTTCAAAGCAAAATAAAAAAGAGACATTTTACAATCATTCAACATCATTCTATCAATAGTTGTTTCTTGTTTAAGAACAATCTTTTCGATGAAAAAATAAATCTTTCTACATCAATGATAATGACATCAGAAATGACTAAATTTTAACCAAAATTATTCAAATCCAATACAAATAATAAATATCTTAATATTTTTAAGAAAATTGTTGTATCTTTCTAAATTCAAAGTAGAAGTTTTGTTAAAAGAGATACATATAATAAGAAAAGAACAAATTTTTGAATAATAGATGACTGAATTTGTTCGAAATTCGATAAAAGTTTTTCCCCCCCTTTCTTTGAGAAAGGCATGATTATACGAAGCCGCAGAAAGTGAAATTTAATGTTTATTTGTTTCGATTCAACCGTTTAATCTAATTTCAGAGACATATTTTTTCCTAAATGAAGTGTCTTTGATAAATGTTCTGCGGAAGATGCCTTCACCGCTACATCGATGTATGTTTCCCACCCCGTAGAGGGGGAAGCGATTGTTCTTTTTCGAACTCTTAATCTTTGGTGCCGAAGAAAAGTTTTCCAGTCGTTTTTTGCAACGCTTATGTCAACTAACTTCAATGGAATCCACCTCGGACTGCTCATTAAGGTATTTCAACTTTTGTCATCTTTGTTTAGAGAACCGCAACATATTTCCCTTCTTGTATTATTGTGATAATACGGGAAGAAACATTCAGAACGATATTTAAGGGAAGGCTGTTTTTGCTTGGTTTTTACTCACTTAGAAGGTGTTTCTTACATTACTGCAATTGCTATACATCCCCTCATCTGTCGTATTCCGCTTCGCTTTGAATAGTTCCCATTTGACGTCATCAAATGTCTTGAATTGGGTGGTAAATTTATTTGACACTAGTGCTATAGCCATTATACCACTAATAGTGATTTCTGTGCAGCTGTCTTAGACAAAGAGAGGCAAGTTATTTGCACTATGTATATGTAACCAGGAGTTATAGGTTGTATTGCTTTCCAGCGTTCCAATCCTAGGTCACCATTTCTCCCTGACGATTTTTCTCGTAACATTGTGGAATTTTTTTCTACCTCGGATTTCAACTCTCAACCGACACGATTGATTTGATGAATATTTATTTGTAGAATAACTTTATACTTTTTGCAACTGAAATTTGTATCTTTTCATCGTTCTTATCTTTATTTCTTGTACTTTGAGAATTTTGTTTCTTAACACCTGTATATTATGATGCATGTGCCACCGGTGGTACATGGCGGGCATTACTTGTAATCATTATTCCGCATCAACATACAGCAATGTGCCATTTATGGAACATCACTGTATATTGATTTTATGTGGTTTAAAATCAACTGAATTCAAGTAAATCTTAAAAATAAGAAATAATTTACTTTAGCTAATTTAAATAATGTATTTTGTCACCAAAATGTTTTTAAATTTCTGTTTGCTCTGACTAAAGTTAAAATAATATTCAAAGGAATATTCCTTATTACTTTAACACGAACTGAAAGTGGTATGGTATCTCGAAGTTTCTATTCCTAATGTGAATTTTATTTTGATCATTATAAGCTTTTTTATGAAAATATAATCTTAATTTGAAGTACAATTTGAATAAAAAATACATGGAACTATTTTTTGAAAACAATTTTACTCTTATTTTCTGAATTCAAACTTCCTTCCTCTTTCAAAAGAAGAAGAATCTTTTAAGTATTTCAGATATTTTTTTAAGTATATATTAAATATGGCAATCTTATGTGCAACATATTTTATAAGCCTTTGAGGAGGAGTCCATTAAAATGGATACTCCAATTTTCTGCATTATTATGGGGAGTTGTTAACCCTGTACTGAAAATGATAAATTGAGAAATTTGAAGTATATTTTTTTTTATCTACTATTATACACGGAAGAGGTTAACATTTAATCTGTAGATTAAATACACGCTTATTCATTATGCCGAAGTAAAGTTTTGAAAATATATTGCTTGGTGTTTTTAGGAAAGCAATTTTTACTGTACACCATTATGAATTTGTTGAATATTATCAATTTTTTTGTTATGATATGTGCTCTCTAGGTTGTGATTTTAAGAATATTACAAATGTTTCAATTAACTCCTATTTGAATTAAAGTACCATAAAAGTAATACCATGAAATTGTGTATCATTAGAAAGATAATTTAATCAAAATATTAATGAAATAACTTTTGGGAAGAAAATTTGTACTGTAACAGAAGTTGTAAATAGGAAAACTGAAACAAATAGAAGAAATGAGATACCCAAGCAATCTATCATTGTCAGTGAATACTTAGCTGGGTAACCTTCAGTCTTAATTACTGCTTTACAATGCCTATGCATGGAGTGAACTAGCATTTTAAGTTTATAAGCTGTTATAATGTGAAAACAATAATTAATTATTGTATTTATTAAAAGGGTTTTATTACTGGATTGTTTCCCCCTCACAATTTCTTTAGTTGCCTCCATACATTTTCGATCGTGTCAAGATCTGGTCTTTTTCCAAGCCATTCCAGTACAGGAATATGGTTACCTTAAAACTAATTTTAGGACACGTTAACCACATGGCAGGGAGCTAAATCCCGTTGAAATATAAGTGCTTGATTGTCTTGGAAAAGATCATGTGTGGAAGGCTCATTTCAGGCTCAATTATCTACTTTGCATGTGTTTGGAAATTTATATTTCTATTTATTACATAAATTTCGCCTACACCTTTTAATGCCATGCAACCCCATATCATGACACTAACTGGGTGTTTAACTGTAAGTGTAATGTAATCAGGATGCATAGCTTCAACATTTCTTCGTCTTATGTATTTTAGGAAATTACTACGAAACAGGGAGAATTGGGTCTCTTCTCTTAAAATAACGGTGTCCCATTAACATGTATATGTTTCTTTGTAACATGGTTTAATATTTTTAACCTTTATTTAAGTGAAAACAATGTAATTCAGCACTCTGATCAAATTCCTTCAATTTTCGTTGAAAAGTTCCTGCACTAAACTTACATTACATTGCCCAATTTCTTCATAGGTATTTTCAGATGACTAAAATCTATTACGTAAGATTATTCTTTAGATTCTCCTATCAACAATTGATATTGTGCATTTTATTCTGTCTTACCAGTTTTGTTTTGTAGTAATTGAATTTCATTATATATCTATTTACAAATTTCGAAATAACAACTTAAGTTCAGTTTTCACCCATTTCTCTTCTAATTTCATAATAATTTTGTATCTGATCACATAATACCATTGATTTTTATCCTTTTCTGTGTGACGAATCAACTCTTTGTAATATTTCTTTTAATTTTATTAAAACTTACTAATGAAAGAACACACGCAAAAAAAACAATTTTCTTGCAATCAAACACACTGTGAAAAATATCATTCCTTGAACTCCAATAAATTATGTCAAGAGATTCCTACTAGTAACCTCATTGGTTCATTGTTTAAACAAGATGATATTTGATTGGCTTTCTGAACACTCAAGCTCATTGGCTGCATTCAAATAAAGGTAAGATACATCATATTAAACTCAGAAAGTTGTGCTTATTTCCTATTTTTATTTGGCTCTACCTATTGATAGAATGCGAATAATAAAAAAAAAAAAAAAAAAAAAAACTTTACTGTACTGTATTTTCAATTAAAGTATTTTTTCAATGACATTTAATGTTATAGTAATAATCCAAAGTATATAGATATGAGCCCTCAAACATTAAAAATGATTTTTTTTTTTCTAAAAAGCTTCCACAAATTTTACCTCTAATGTAGAAAGTATTAAGCAATTTGATCCCTAGTCGAAACGCTTATCAAATGAATGATATTATATATATATATATTAAAAGATTTTATTTATATATATATAATCTTTTACTTAAGAACAAAATTTTTAATTAGATGGTTTTGAATTAAAAACGTCTTAGTTGAAAGAATTTTCATTGGAAAATTTTGGTTTTAAAATATTTGTGAGATTTTTCGCCTTTCATTTTCTTATTTCTTTTTATTACAAATTGCATTTTGGGGTGATCCAATTTTTTACCCAACAAAATGCACTGAGGGAGGATATGTTTAACCCCGTAATTCAATTTCCAGTCTGAATGTGCATGTTTTATTTTGTTGAGCATTCAATCTATTCATTTTGTTTCAAATTTTATTTATTTATCTAGCATAGTTCCATAATTGTTTTCTTTTATTGATTTTTGGAAATGTATATATATATATATATATACACTTTTTTTGTTTTTGTTTCCAAAAAAAATTTAATTTATTAATTTTTTTTTATTTCTCTGAATTTTGGTGTATATTTTTATTTAAAATCCTTTTTAATAGCGAAAATAAGTATATTCTTTACACTTACAAATTGGAAATAATGAAGTATACATACCTTGAATTGAATATACGACTAAAGCTATGTATAATAATTATGCTAAAGCTACATGATATTCGGAGTACAGTTTCTAATTTAAAATGAGTATATATAACCGAAGTAACCAAATAAATAGTACTTAAATATAAGATAACGAAAATAAGAATGCTTCGTATATGATAATGTTACTTTTTTATTTCAGTTGAATCACATGTTTTATTCAATTGTTTTCTTATTTCAACTCTTTGGTACACAAAAGCATTATGTTCATCGAAAGGACTTTAAATAAATCGAAATGGCAGATATTGGCAGCGAATGATGGTCATTTTTTAAATTACATGGAAAGAACTTTTAATTTTCCTTGGATAGAAATTATTATCGTTTCAAATTTTAGGAAGAGGCTCTTCAGCATTAAATTCATTATGTAACCTAAGAACAAACATACATATTACAAAGTTATTGTCTAAGAAACAGATACCATGAAGATCAAATGTAATTTATTATTTTAATGGCTGGTATACATTGCACTCCACCACGAACTAATTATATTTTTTTTTATGTGAGGAATCAATTTATTAAATTTAGTAATTCTTGCAGTATTTGAACATTCCTATTTTATCAGAGATTAAATATATTCGAAGGGATATTTCCCAATGTACTTTTCATATTTCTTAAAATACTTAATTATACAAAAATCCGTATTCAGTGATTGTTGGTTAATTACTTTTAATGGAATGAAACCTTAAAAAATGTACATCTATAAATGTTTTAGGTTTGTTTCAGTTATTTTCATTTTATTAGTATGGATTTTATTGCACTTAAATCAACATTTTCACGATTTTCTGATTAAAAAAAAAAGTTTTTTTTTATTACGGATTTCTATTGCTTTATATTTTCAAAAAAAAAAAAAAAAAAAACTTTTCACAAGCAATTTATCAAATACAAATATTTCTACAATTGAATTATATTTCCATAAATTTAAAAAAAAATGTTAGTTGTTTCATATATACGTTTCATTCAAAGAGATACGGCATGTTTTTAAAATAAAAGTTATCCTTCTTTGAAACTTATTTTCTTTGCAACATACTTTACCACGATAAACTCAGCCTTGTGTAAAAATTTAGATATTAAACTTATTGCATACATTTTCATAAATGCATTGTAAAAAGCAGATACATTTATAGAAAAATATTAAAAAGTACACACATTTAGTATTTTAGACGTTTAGTTATTTTAGTTTTATTTGTATGACGGTAGAATAGTATGACATACGTATTTACAGCAATAATTAAGCAAAAATCAGGATACAAATTTTTTTTTTACTAACACAATATTTTTTTATTTCAAGAAAAAAAAAAAATATTTACAAAGAAGCTATGTATTATTTTTTTAAATTTTTTTTTTTTTATTTAAATTCTTTCTCTTATTTAAATTCTTTAATTTTCTTTTTTAAATTTATTTTTATACTCTTATAGCGGATTATAGTTGTTACGGACATTCACACACACGCATATATATATACATATATATATATATATATGTGTGTGTGTGTGTGTTTGTGTGAACTTAGTAATACACATTATATAACGTTTTCAATAATTCGAACCAAAACATACACAACACAGAGATCGTTGAAAATCTATTTCGAAAAGAAGTAAATTGCGTGTATTAATTATATCTTGTTTCTCATGTTCGAGGGCTTAATGTATGTTAAGTCTTATAAAACTTCTCTTAAGCATGCATTATTAATAATAAAACAGTGAAATTAAATGTTTAATAAAATTACATATATGTCTGAAAACACTCCCATCTCAGAGTAAATAATATATATAAATATATCCCAAATCACTAGCTCATTCCAACTTCGTAGCCAGGGCGCTTTATGATAGCCTACGTTCAGTTTCGTAGAGGAAGAGCTTACAAAGCTATTTGGGAATATCATGACCAATATTGAGCAGTTAATCTAATATAAGAGGATTGTAACTTCTTGGATCGGTATATGTGACGTTAAGCATATAAAATAATTCGAAGATTAAATGACTTGTTATTATATATATATATCATGAAGAGAAAAGATAGCCTTTGCTCAAAAGCATTAACATAGCATTACTTTTTTAGTGCTGCTTATTAAACTGATTAATGTGTATATGAACAACAGAAATTGGTATATTATAGCTGTAGAATTGCAGTTTATATGAGCTTATTTTTTAAAGGAGTCAGTAAATTTTAAACTATTCAATAAATAACAATCTTTCTGGAAATAACAATGAATTACTATATAATATAGCTTTTGCGATGCATTAAATATTATATTTATTGCTGTGTTATCGTAAAAGGGGGGAAGCAAAGAAGCAACCAGTTTCTGTTTAAATACAAATACAATTTCTATCATCTCATTTTAACAACATTGACATTTCTCTCGTAATATAAATTAGGGTTTTGTTTAAGTGAGTGACCAATACATACATGTTAATAACGGGAATATTTCCATTCACATAATTTAGAAACAGAATCAAATTAAACCACAAATACAAAAATGAATTAATTTGTTCTTTGCAAAGAGTAGCAAAGAGCAGATTTCTCCATAGTAGGAATTATGAAATTCACAATGGATTACAAATATTTCTTTTACAATTTATTATCCTGTATGAAAATCTTATAAAAGTTTTAAAAGACACATTTCGTGATTGATCTCTTAAGTAATTTCTCGGGCATTAATTATTAAAATTTCCGAAAATAAGAAAATGTGAGAGGTATAATTATAAATCATACGTGAAGAAACATGTAGCTATTATTGTAATTTAATATTAAAGATAACAATGGATGAGATCAATAATTAAATACCTATAACTAATTTTTTTCAATTTAAATTCTTTTTGACTGACGGTATTTTAAAAATTACAAACTTATTCATCATGAAATATTTACTTCATACTTATTTAAGGTTCGCATATTTTGTTGTTTTCTATCATAAAGAAAAATTTTCAACACTTCATTTTATTCATGTGTAAATCCTTTAATTTTATATATGCATTTAAAATTAAAAAAAAATAATTTTAACTACATTCCATAACACTTAAGAAACATGTATGAAGTAATATCATGCCCATCCAAAATTTTCTTTATCTTTTACAGCATTCACTATTGTTTATGATACTATTTACACCTTTCTACGGACTAAAATTTCATTATTTAGGGATAATGTATTTCGTGTACGTCTTTAACTCCTTCTCTTATGTCTATGTTAAAACTTCTTAATGATAAAACATTTTTGTCATGATAATAAACTAACGATTCCCCTCTTGCCGAGACTTTTAATAAAACTATTCGCTTGTTATCACCCCGAAACCTGTTAGGAAGATTACATCACAGCGTACCTTCAGAGACTCTTCATTTCCCACAATATTAATGAACCGGTTACGGAAGGTCTCATTTGCTAATTTCAGAAGGGGAATATCTTCCTCTTCTCGTAATCATCTTCATTGATTGCAGCTTTCGTAAGTTGCGGTAAACACTTGGCTTTGTTTTGGTAGAAAATAATCGGTGAGAGATAACCTAATATTTCCTTGAGAATAGAAATTTAAAAATGTTTGATTTGAGTGATTATGTGTTATATTGCAGGGTTATTATTTACAGTTAATATGAGAAATAAAGAAACGTATTTTTTGCGATAACTATCGGATTTAAATGCTCAAACGAATGCCTTTCACAATCATTCGACATCATTCTTAGTATCGTTTCTCAAATAATTCGACTACAATATTTTGTTTGAAAATTAAATTTCACAAAATCAAAGGTAACAACACAAATAGAGATACTGCAAATTTAACCAAAAATACTCAAACCAATTTATAATATGTATTTTAGCATTCTTAAGAAATATTTTGCATACCTATAAACTTCAAAATAAAAAGTACCAGTGCATACGAATTTACAACATAAATCCTATTTCGTTCATTTGCATATAACTTTATTGTGATTGTTTTAATTTGAAAATAATTAACTGTCTATTTAGGTACCTATATTTAGAGTAAGTAAATAAATTTATAACTCACTTTTGTTATTTTGTGTGTGTATGTTATTACGTCAAATTTATTACTTTGCTATCATTGTACCATAGTAAATTTCCTTTTGATGACTAAATTAAAGTCTAATAGCTTTTTACAGATGTATGTCCACTATAACTTTCAAAGGAACTGAAAATTTTGGGATTTATTATAAATTTTGCTATTTACATGATTGTTTCGATAGTTAAATATCGTTTTATAAAAATATAATACTGATTTAAAGTAACATTTTAATAAAATAAATTACAAATATTTCTTTAAGAAATACACCATTTCTTAATTAAAACCAAATACCTTTTTTAAATTTTTTCTTAAATATTCAATATATTTACAAAAGCTTTTACACTAAATGTAACAATTTTATATGATAAGCTTTTTATTAGCGTTTCAGGAGAAACTCGTTGGATTTGACATGTAAATTACCTGAGTTTGTTACAGAAACTGAAGTGAACCTAATATAGTGTCAATGAATCCATCAAAGTTCGGTACAAAAATGTACAATTTTTATTGAATGAATAGCCAAACGGATTAATTTTCGTAAATTGATTTAGGATTTAGTTGTGATTGGACATTTTCTCTAAATGTGCTTAACTCTTTTCTAGTCGACATAGAATTGGTCATTTTAAAAAGGAGAAATCTCCAATTTGATAAATTGTACAAGAGAAGCAAAAAACAATTTATTTCCGTGTTTTTTCCGAAAACTCTTAAGACTGTACTTTTCTGTTTTTACATACGATATAAAACTGCCTACATAATTATTTATGATCCTTAAAGAACAAGAAAACCTGTTCCTCTGTGGAGGTGATCCATTTTCACATAAACTCGGGCATACGAAAGATCAAGCTCATTTTATTTTACAAGTATGTATTTTTATGAAATTCATGATAAACATCAAATATCATTGCAACCCCTTACTGAATTTTCGTTTTATAGGCAAGATAAGTGAAAGAGATAGTTATAGTTTTGCAGAAGCTTCGTCTATTTTATTGTAGATCTCACATTTATTATTTCATATCATAGTTATTAGTAGAGGAACGTTAGGTAAGGTATTTGAGGCTTAGAAATTTAATCTACAAATCTTTGGCCGTGGAGATAAGATATGCCCTTTTTGGTATCACTCGTTTGAATATAAATGTTGAAATAAGATTCATTTAGAATTGCTTTAACATATGAAATACGTTTCACGTTTTCAATGGTTATAGATTAGTTATATCTCTTTGTCTTCATATATATTTTACATAATTTCTTCATTTGAAATACAATTTTTTTTTCTACACATTGGTTTTTGTAGTTTATGAAATACCGATACTCGTTTATAATACTTTTCTGATGTGATAATTTTACCTGTAAAACAAGTTTCAACATAAAACTTATCAAGAGCCAGATTAAGAATTAATAAATGTTATTAGATACAAGTCGACGGATTGATTAAATGTTTATCAAAGTTGCACAAAGAAGGAAATTGAAGGCTGTTGAAGATGGAACTCGTGAGTTTGAACAATAGTCAAGTGACAAGGACGACTCATGAGCTGGCACCACCCTCTCCAAGCTTCCATACCACCCCAATGGGTTTACTTGGTGCCTGTATATATTTAATTTACCTGAATCCAGCAGCCCGATGAATTCTTAGTGATAACAGTACTCGAAACAGGTAAAATACGAACCGGGATTTTGCGAACATGACCACCAGGCTACTTCGGGCACGATTGGCTCCTATTTTGGGGGGCTCGGTGAGATGATGAAATTTTTTGTGCGATATTTCACAAAGTCGATAACCATGCAAAATTTTATGGCTACTCTAAAAATCTTTAAAAGAGGTCTCGAATTTCCGTTAATTTCTTTTTCAGGCTAGATTGGATCCGAATGTGGCTTATAACTGAGTACTGAGAATTTCGAAAATTGATCGCTTTAAAAACTTTGGTTTTGTTGGAAGGAAGAAGAGCATTAATTATAATAAAAATGTGTTTGATATTCGAGCAATATCGGTTTGAAAGCCATAATTGGAGTACTGTAAGATTTATTTTTTGTTAAATGGGGTCATCATACAAGCGTCCGTTGGAAGCATGGGAAATGGATGATTTTAAAAGATTTAGTTTTTCAGAAAGGGGGAAAATTATCATAAAAAAGTATTTGAGATTTAAATGAGATATTATTCAAAGCAGTAAGTTGAGCATTCGCGAATTTCAGAAATTGAATTTCAGAAATCACGCCAAGTGGCTGCGCTAAAATAGGATTAAGTGCATTCAAGTCTGTTGACAGATTTAACTTCTTATCGCATGAAATTAGCATTTCAAACACACTGTGTTATTTTCTGAATTTTGCCTTTTTCTACCCACATGCAAATTTTTAATATGATAATTAGAAGATTACTATGATTAAGTGGCTTGATTTATTTTGGAATCAGGAATTTCAATAATATAATAAATCAACCGTAAGTCATAATAAATCAATGACTAAGCCATAAGAAATCTATGATGAAACCTATCTTCTACATATCTCGGAAGCTATGCAGCAGATAGGTTTTGAATCGAGTCTTGAGGTTCGAATAATTTTCTACAATCCTCATGTAGAAAATTACTCTAACCTCAATACTAAAGACAACTATAATTTAAATCTTTGGTCATCAAGTGGTATGCCAAAAAATTAATTGAGGGATGTTTATAATTTCGAAGGTCATTGATTAATTAATTAGATCCTAAGTAACAAAGGGTGTTATTCCCCAGAAAATACTCTTACAATTTTTAGTTCAATAGATATATAATATTTTAATCTTCTGCAAGAACATTCTGAATACTAGTTTTTTAGATATTATATTATACAAAAGATTTCTGAAAGTATTATTAAACTGCAGGAATATCTAGAGTTTATTTTAGAGATTATTTCCACGGGGCGTGTCCACCAGTCAAAAGAATATACGGTTATGTAGGGAAATTTATCATGCAAATTAAACTTTTGTAAAATCCTATCAAAAAATTGTCATTTTGCTGATGATTTGAGTGCTTAATATTTACTTGCTTCTTTTTTATTCATTTTGATCTATGGCAGGAATATTCTCTAAGCTTTCGATTTATTTCCAAAAAATAAACACTTCATTGGTTTCAAATTAAACACGTTTTCTTGTCCGTATTGTACGCAGAAAAGATTACAATGCCAAGAAAAATGCTTTTATCTTGTTAACAATCATAATCACAAGTCATGTGGACGTAAAGCAATTAACGTCAATATGTACGATTTGTTGTCATACATCCAGACAGCTATGTGTAATTGTATGGCGTTCGATTTCGGTTGGTGCCTTTTCACCATTACTTTCAATCAGAGCTATATTGACAACCTGAAGGCTCTGTAGTGAGATCCTTCAACTAGTGACCATTATTTTTGGGAACGCAAATCAGAGTCTTCTATTTCAACAAGAAAAAAGTACGCTTTCAAACCGCTTTCATTTCCATCACATGCCTACCAGTCATAGAAACTATTATTTGACCAGCAGAATCAACATACTTTTCGTTCAAAGAAAACCTATGGGATGCTATAGGCCCTTATGTTAAGACTGCACTGCTTCCTGAAAATTTTCAAGATTTACATACTAAATTTCAATCTGATTCTGACCGCGTTGTTCGAATGGTTATGGGTGGTTTTCGTCAAGTTGTAGGCTTAAGACTTGATTCCAACAAAGACCCACCGTATAGCCGAGATTGATGTTCTCAATGTCTTTCCATTATCATGGTGAAGATGATAGAGAGGGATGTGCCAGCTCAGGTAGATGCAGTAAATGGTCTTTTGTTTAAATACTGCGCTAAAGTAGCTATTCTTATATTCCACGTTCAAATGGCTGTGTATTTTTCTAAATTAAATTAAGAAACGTAATTCAGAGAAGAGTTATAAATAGATAAAAGATATACTGTTATAACCACTATATGTTATAACATTGATTCCAGCTACTGAATAAAGCCTCTGCATAAATTAGATGCGTACGTGATAATTTTCTAATTTTAAACCTCTAATAAATATTTCAAAGACTTGATTCCAAAAAAAAGGTCCTTTTGCAGTATCAGAGTACAATGAATAGGTTACTCAGCCAGATCAGATTACCTAGTCACTGCTTAAATTAGATATATAAGTGATAATTTTCTAATTTTTAACTACCAATAAATATTTCAAAAGTCCGTTTGAATTATCAAATCATCAATAAACTGAAATATTCTTAAGATATTACCACTGAACTTGCATTGATAGAGAGTTCCAGGAAATATTATAGTGATAATGCTTTTACCATTGTGCTATTTTTATTTAATACCAGAAATATGGATAAGCAATTTCGTGTCTTTTTGATACAGTAGTCATGCATAGTTTTGGTACCATAATTTTGTTTGATGTTCTTCTTGGTGTTGCTATTTCAGTGTGTCTGTTACTAGCTCTTGTTTGAATTGACGACCAACTCTAATTTCAATCGACAACGTGTAACTGATACTTAGTGGTGGTGCAAGACCGGTGATACCATGTATTATTTTACACTTCCCGGTATTAGTTATGTCTAGGGCAACAAACCTCCACCACACCCTGCATATTTTTTTTTCTTATTCTAGGACTAGAAAAAAGACAATGAATGGAAACGTGGTTTACATAATTATTTTTATCTCTTCCACCTACAAATCAAAAATTACCTAGTCCAAAACACCATTAGTCAAAAAGAGAAAATCAATAGGGAGATAGTAGGAAGAAAGAGGAAAATCAAATGACTCAAAATCAGGAACAGAGACAAAAAAAAGGAAGATTCCAGAAGATTCATCTTCTCAGAAGAGAGTTGTCTCGATGTCTTCAACACACAATAAAGATGCTTAATGAATCGTGCATGCATTACGACAAATTTATGTCTGCCATGTTACTACAGGTTGATGGTTATTTTGCACATTTGCAAATATGGTGAACATGATGCTTATTAGAAGATTTGATTCTAAATGTGTGGAATTGTTCATTAAAGCCTTCTTTGAAGCAACACGAGGGTTATTAGCAATGAAACTCATGGTAACGGAGCTTCGGTCAAATGACGAATACAACAACTCAGCTGGCCCCTCCTTTTCCATACTTCCACATCAAGACCTCTTGACATCATGAAAGACTTGAACCCTCGATAAATGTAACGGGCATCAGTATTGGCATCGGGACTTGAACCAACGACCTGACGAAACAAAGTCGGCTTCGAGTTTGTGACCATGACCACTAGGTTACCGCGGAAACTCTAGAATAAGCGTGTCAGAAAGGAAATATCTCATACTTTCAGACGTTCTTCTACAATATATAAAACAGAATTTTTTGAGTGACATAGAGCGAAATATAAAGGTTGGAGCCTCAATAGTTCTAACGAGGAACAACTTCGCTACACATCGGGTCACATATTGTATCATGATTCTAAAACATCAATCTACAGGAGCGTTATGGGCGCTTGTTTAGATGATTCTTCATTTCGCTTCAATATTGACCAAGTTCATTCCAAAAAATGAACCTTAATACAGAATATTGATTGAAGGAAAAAAAACAACAGAAAAGCTGTAACAAAATGCAAGGTAGGAATAAATATATCGAAAAGCTTTTAATAGAAAAAGTGGTTTTGAAATTGTATTTAAAATCTAAGTTAAAGTATTTATTGGATTTTTTTGGTTAAGGTGTAACATAGTGTCTGTAGTGAGTAACAGTATTATTGTCTGTATTTGCGAGTAAAAATTATTTTGTAAGAAATGATAGGGTGTGAAATAAAATGATGAGAATTTACAAAGTTATTTTCGGATTTAATACCTTATTTTGCTAGAAATTGAACTGTATAAAGGTTAGTTTTTCTATTGGCCATTATTTTCCTACATTTTTTTTTATTTGAGGTAAATATCAAATGTTAAACTTCTATCATTATTTAATATTTAGATTATGAGTCATTTCTAAGTAATCCGATATATTTTGAAGTCTTTCAATAATCTTCAGCATTTATACCAGGTGTTAATTTCAACAATTGAAGTGTATTGACAGTCAACTTGATAAAACAACCATATTAATTTAAATTCGAGGTTAATGCATAAGATTATATATATATGAGCATGCCTTCACTGTTAGTATACATAATATGCCATGTGATTAATTGTAGTGTTATGTATTGGCGAATGAAACATAAACCATTGAAAAACAGAATAAACCAATTCAAAAATCAAACTCAGAGAGAAAACAATTTGAATGAGATATAATTGAATGAAGTGTGTAAACAGTGTCCTCCAAAACAAAAACACATCAGACCCAGGGACTGTATTGTGTGATTAACATTAAACATGATATATATATGCACAGGAAATGTATGTTGTAAATAAAGAATTAAAAACATTGAAAGAGTAAATTAATTACGATGAAAATCAAGTACATGTATCTTCTGACTGGAACGAAAGGTTTATGTAATCTATTTATGGAGAAAAGCGCCAGATCGTGGCTTCCATATCCGGTTTGCGCATGCCCAATCTTCTGCGAATTAGTTCTTAATATAATAGTGGCAACATCATAGTCAATTCTTTGAGTACCAGCCTGGGCAGCGTTTTACTCCTGCTTCATTTTAAAACATTAAGAAGGAATAACAGGCAGATTACATTGTGTCGAGGTAAATAGCAGAACTCAAAATTAGGAAAAAAAGGATGAGGGAAAGGAAAGAGTCATAATTTTTATTTCAAGTCCTTAATTTCTTTTTCTGTCCAAAAGAAAAGTATTTTAGTTCTTTATGATTTATATTATAATGTAAAATCCTTATTAAAAAAAAGTGGTAGTTAAAATTTAACACTATGAAATATAATGACTAAAAATGGTCTCAAGGTTAAGTGAAAATATGATAAATTAAGCAATTTACACATTTCCTTAGGGGAGAGGGGAGGAGAGAAAAGAAGAAAATCTATTTCCTAAACGTCACTACATTGGCGAGCATCACAGTAGCGGTCAAGATTATAGATGCTGTAAGGAAAAGCAGAAGAGATGGGATGAAACTGACAGAATGTGTGATCAAAAATGAACGAACGCTTGAGGGATTTGGAGTGGGGATAAGCTGAATTACTATTGGTTGGCACTGAGTCAACACAGAATTACTATTAGTTGAAAGAGACTGTTAGGAATGATTAAAGGATTTTCGTGGTAAGAAAGTGTGTTGTAGAATATACGGGCAAGATGAGAAATGTGTGTTTTCTTTAATGGAATTTTAAGGTCTTAATGAATAAGAGTATTACTGACAAACCAAGGGACGTTAACAATGATGCGCAGAATTTTATTTTGTAGAATTTAAAGTTTTTTGAGGTGTGTTTTGGCAGCGTAATCTCAAATAGAGGAAGCGTAATGGAGGATAGGGTGGATGATTTGCTTATAGAGCAAAATTTTATTTGAAAGAGAGAGATGGGAGAAACAACCAATTAAGGGGCGCATTTAGGATTTTTTTGCCCAGCATTTGTCGGCAATTTGGGAAATATACTTTCGAAAGCCTTATTTGGAATCCAGGTAGACTCCTAGATATTTGACGTCAGTGTACCTGGAAATGTTGTTGGAAAATAATTTGAGTTGTTTTGCTTGAGGTGGAACATGATCTTTGAGGAATATGATGGCTTTTGTTTTATCAGTGTTAACGACAATACATCAAAGAGTTAACCATTTTTCAATTTTATTAAGGTGCTTTTGAATTTTTTTCCCTTGGCTGTGTCGACGTTTATGGATTGGGCGAGGATGGCGGTGGCGCCAGCAGAGAAACAGAGGCTTGAGAAAGAAATCTGAGGGAAGTCATATGTGAAAAGGGAGCTAAAACGGATCATTCGGGACAGCCTGCAAAAGGTTTGGCTATAAATGAAAGTTCAGAATTAACTTCAACTTGGAGGATGCAATTATCAAGTAAGCAGTTAATAATTTTGGTGATATGATTTGGGAAGTTAAGCTTAATTAATTTGTAAATGAGGCTGTCGTTCCAGAGACAGTAGAAGGCTTTTTGAATGTCAAGAAAAATACCGGCAGAAATCTGTTTATTATTGAAACCTTCCGCAATTGTGTTGACAACGAAAAGGAGTTTGTGTATTGTGCTATATTTATGGTGAAAGCCAAACTGGAAATGGGGGAGAAAGTAATTCAAATTAATATGACCAAGGATCCGTTTCAGGAATATTTTTTCAATAAGTTTAGAAATAGCATTAAGGAGGCTGATAGGGCAATAAGAATTAGGAAGGGAGTGATCCTGACCTGGTTTGACAAACAGTACAACACTGGAGTGCTTCCATTTGGAAGGAAAATAAGAGAAAAGAAGGCGTTTGTTGAAACGTTTTGTGATATGAGGTAGAATATTCAGAGGAAAGTTTGTAAAAGCAATATTGTGGATGCTATCCACACCTGGGGGTTTGCGTTTATTCAGCTTTTTGATGATTCATGCAATTTAGGATGGGGAGGAGAGGAGAGAGGTTGGATGTCATTAGTGGCAGAGAGAGAGAGAAGAGATGCAATATGAAACGAAACAGTAACTTGGCATATGTGTTGTGTGTCTGTTGGGGAACTGTTGACTTGAAATGATGATTCCAGAGAAAGAGCAAACAGATCTGATTTTTCCTTTGTATTGTAGACAATTCCATTTCGGCCGGAATGGGGAGGGATAGGAACGAATATTTTTTTTTGTAATTTTCTTGATAACTTTTTGTAGGGTATTTTCTTCGGTATTTAATTCTTTAAGCAAATTTTCCCATTTTTGATTTTTGTGTTTGTGAATTTCATCTTAAATTGGTTTTGAATTATATTTGAATCTGTTTCAAAGAAAGGATATCGAAAATTCTGCCAAACCAGTTTTTTTTTTTTTAAATAAGATTTCTGATGGGGTTGGGAGATGAAGATGTGGAGTGGTAATACTTATGGTTTTGCTAACTGTTTTAATTGTATCTTGGATTTTAAAAGTGAAGGAGGAAATGGAGGAGTTCAGATCTTCGATATATTGAATGCAGGGTTTACCTGGAATGGTGTGTGCAATGCTCTTTTTGAAAAGGAAGCCAGTTTGTGGTTGTAAGCGATTGAAGGGGTTTTTTGAGAAGGTCATTTAAAATTATTTCAAAAAAGACCGGATTGTAATCGGTGTTAAGACTGTTAAAATTTTCGCCCTGCAATTTTGGAACATTTTTTAATAATACCAATGTCGATTATTCTATTAACGTAGTGAAAGTAAGAAAAGGGGGTGGGGAAGTCGCAAGCGGCATCAGACAGATTACTATTGGTTAAGAGGTTGTGGAGGGCACCCTCAGATCTGTTTGATCTCCCACTGATCCACATTTTGTGTTAAAATCGCCAAAAACAATGTCTGAAAATTATTGGAAAGGATGTTATCAATTTCATTGGTGTTAAAGACATTTTGAGGAGGGTGGTAAAAATAATTAATTGTAACTTTCTTTATTGCGTTTTGTCATAAAAATAGCGGTGTTTTCCTATGAGAATGTGTTTTCTTTAGAACTAATTGGTAGGAGATAGTGTTTTTAATGATGATCGTAGTGCCGCTGCCTCGATGCATCAGACGGTCAGAGTTGTGGACTGTATAAATTGGATTACGGAGGGTGTCGGATAAGTTGAGGTGAGTCTCCAAGATTACAATTATGTCTGGATTGTGTTCTGAGATGAAATCTTTGAGTTCGCCGATTCTGGATCGCAGGTCATTAGCATTACAACTTAGAATGAGAAGCGACGATGAAAAAGTTAGGAGAGGACTAAACTTAAAGACCAAATATTTCTGATTTGTGTGATGGCATTAAATATAATTTCTAATTTTTGGCATGTATGAATGCTTGGGTTATAGAATTGTGAGGTGCAATATTTGAAGAGATCCAAGCTTTGGATGATTTTGTTCCAGTCAAATAGCTTTAAAAAGTTTGCAATTTCAGCGAAAAAAGATGAAACAGGGAGAGTGTTAGGATCGGATGGATTAATGGTGGGTATGGAGGTTTGGTCGGGGAGTGGTTGGGAGGTAGTAAAGTCTGTGGAATTGCGACTAGGCGGTTCTTAAGTTTTGATTGGGTATATCGTTTTGCTCTTTCTTCACATACGTTGGTTGATGGTGGCGGAGAAGGTTTAAAATTAAGTATATTTTTAGGACATTCGGGATAATTTGATGTATGGGAACCTCCGGAGTTACAGCATTTAGGGGAAGGTGTCAACAGGTGTAAGGCAATCTTTAGAAAGGTGATTAAAGGAGCATTTAAGACATCTGAGGCGTCGGGTGTAGTACTTTGAGTGATGATAGAATGATTAGCAGCGGTAGCATTTGTTAGGTATTTTACGCTTGCTGAGAGATTCGATTTTTATTTTAAGATATCTAAGATGGTCAAATCAGAAAATTTCTTCGTTTTGGGGGGTTTTAACCCTTTCACTACCAGATGGAGAAAAGAGAAGTTCTTCCCTGGGCCCTCGGCTTCTTACAGTGGAGTGTCACGCTGTGTAAAGACGATTTTATAGAGTAAGCCTAATTCGCGAAACAAGTTCATCTAAAATTAGCTATTCGTTAGAATATTTTGGTATTTACATATATTATTTAAAATGCATTAAACTTAATGTATCCAAAAGAAAAAAAAAGATTTTATAGACAATTGTATGTTTTATATCTAAAATTATTACATAAAAATCTTATCTTTTACAAAGATACAAAATATACTTACATTTGTTTCATACATTTCTTGGTGTAATAATGTACTATTACATGAAATATTAAGATATAAAAAAAATGAATCTCATTCCGCTGTATGTCATTTTTATATAAAAAGAAATTCTTCAATGCATTGTCCAACGTCACATCTTACACACGTATTTTGTCAACTTCTGAAGCTTCACGCAAGATTTTGAGCAAATGGCACATCTTCATCTTTTTCACCCATTTAATGGTTATGTACAGATTTTGATTATTTTCGCTAACATCACTGTCAGATTCATTCATTAATACGTAAATTTATCATGACTGTCGCTGCAAATAAAAACCAACTTTTGGTAGCAGCTGAGAGCATCTGCTACCAAAAGCCTAACCCCCATTAACATCCATGAATTCTCATTCGAACTTCTAAGAAGCAAGAAAGACAGAAAAAAGCAAACCGGAAGAAAATGCACCCTTTAAATCTGTCTTTAAATTTAAGGAGCCACGCCGCAACACGTACATTTAACAATTACCCCCCCCCTCCCGATGGCCAGAAGTGAAATCCAAGCCCATATCACCAAGGTCAACACTCCAATAAGCTTCTATATAGATTTCGCGGTATTGTAACGCCATATAGTAATATTAAAAAAAATCAAATGAAACGTTCTCCTCAAGTGTATTTCTATTGATACGCTGGGCAAAGGAGAGCAAACGTGAGCGTATCGCATTTGACACCCTGGGAGTGAACGGGTTAAGAACGGGGAGTAACGGGTCAAGTTGTTAGTGGCAATATATATATATATATATATGTATACAGAGAGAGAGAGATGGGTATATTAATGCTAGTGCTCAAATAAACAGGGGAATTAAAAAAAAGTCATGTCTGTAATGAAACCGCCATTACTTAAAAAAATATTTATCACTTTTCATGAGAGAGAGTCGATAAATAACAGGGAAAGGACAACATGGGGAGAAAATGGAGAATGCCAGGGACGTGCCTTTGCAAACTAGGCTATATTGGAAGAGAAATAATTTTACCTTGCTTCGAATTAATACGCAAGGAATATCCTTAGATCATGTTATAATTATACGGTATTGGATGAAAGGATCACGAGGGACTTTGCCGGCGATCTACAGTCAAATTGGGAGTATTCGTACAGGTCTGCGATTTTACTAGCGTGTGATTGAATAAATTAGATTCGTATCAAAATTGAATTGAACTCATTACCATGAGTAAAGGAATGTTAAACACTAGGAAATTAAATTATTTTTAAGTGAAACCAATTTCCGTCCTTTTCAAAATACAGATTTGCGTTAGGCCTCTACACACATCCGTATCTTACAGGAATATCTAAGAAAAATAATTAAATTTTAAATTTAGATTAAAAGGTATAGCCAAACCTTTATACCTAATATTGTGATAACTAAATGTCCTTTCATCTTTATGAAACAAATAAACATTTTAAGTAAAATGATCAATATATAGAATATTAAATAAAAAGTTTAATAAAATCTGTGTGTTGTGTGTGGTTGGCATTTTTTTACAAATCAAACAACATAATTTCCTAACAAATAAAAAATTTCAAAGAAAGATTAACATGACATTTTCTTAAAGTTGATAGCATATTGACCCATTTAAAACCCCAAAAAAGCTAGAAATGCGAAGCCATGTGAGCCAGACCCATCAATTTTTAATTACAGTGGTGCTTGAAACCTGCAAACGGAAAAACTGTGTGGTAGAACAGCGTATAAAAGAGTATAGTGGTGTGGGGACCCATTTGCGTTATGATTGGTACGTGAGTAATATACATTTCTTATTCGACAAGTGGTTTATATTGATGACAAGACTCTGAAACACAGTCTCCGAAATATTTTTTCCAAATTTTTCAACATCCATCTCTGAGTTCAGAAATGAACATGCATACAATGAAGTTTGATGCTCTTCAACATAATTCAGAACTGACGCCATAAAATGTAATTTTTAAAATTTTGTTTGCAAATATTATGAATGAAATCTAAAGTAATTACTAAAACATATCATTTCTTACAGTCTTAGCTTATGACAATTTCTCAATGAAATTATTTTACCATATTAGCTGAAAATGTTTAGTTTGCTGAACAAACCTATGTTACACTTGTTCGCTAGAGAGACCTAATACTTTTAGCATTATTTATTATTAATAATATTTATCATTTAAATTAGTTATTCACATTTTCTTTAAAAACAAAACATTGATTCAAGAGAAGTCTTCTAAATTAGATACTGATTTTTTAAATACAAAATATATTTTAAAACTTAAGTAGCATCACTGATAATTAAACATAAATCAATGTTAATTAATCATTTAAAAAACTTCCTTTTTCTTTAATTACAAAACGAAACACATTATTAAATATTCATTTCAAATAAATTGTTGATATTCATTTCAATGCTAAATAATATACTTATCATAATAAAATATTTATTTCAAAGTAGTACAATATTCATTCAGATTAATATAAATTTATGAATTATCAACCAAGTATAATAATGAAAGTACAACATGTTTCTTTCTACTTATAAAAATAAAAATTTGAAAATATGTCTTATTTTTATTATTTCGTCTCATATGTCATCTCTACAGTGCTATTGACTGTGTCAGAACACTTGACACGTATCCCTATTAAACGTGTCCTGTCACAATGGTATTTAATAGAGTAATTTCATTTTGAAGCTATGTACACTGCTGGCCATGCAAAATGCAACACCCAGAAGGACACGATTAAAATTACAGCCTCTTGTGAAGTGTGGATGATGACAAAATCAGTAGTTAGTGCAGCCACCATTGTTGGTTATAACCGCTTCCACACTCCTCGGCATAGAATCAAAGAGGCTTTGTATGTACCTTTGGGGTACAGCAGTCCAAGTGGTTTCCATATATGGCCAAAGCTAATCTGTTGTAGCAGCGGGTGGTGTATCCCGGGCCAGTCATTGTGAAAGCATGGACCACACGTTTTCGATTGGTGATATATTGGCGAACAAGCAGGCCAAGGAAGCAATTCAATCTTATGGGTAAAGAACTTTTGAACATTGCTTGCCACGTGTGGTAGCTCATTTATCCTGTTGGAATATGGCTGATGGCAAGCGCTGAAGGTATGGGTGTACCACGAGCTCCAACACCTCAGGGATGTAGCGCTGGCTGTTCAGTGTACCACTAATGCGTACTAGAGGGGTGCGGGAGTGAAATCTAATACCACCCCAAACCATGATACCGGGTGCAGGACCAGTGTGGAGATGCATATCGCAATACTCACCACGGTGTCTCAAAATTCGAATCCAACCATCGTGATGTTGCAGGCAGAAGTGGGATTCATCAGTAAACACAATGTCGTTTTATTCCGTTGTCCATGTCCATCGTTCATCGCACTATTGGCGGCGCAAACGCCCGTGGTTTTGAGTCAAGGATAAACGAAGCAATAGACGCCTTGAGGACATTCCACTCTGCTGCAAACGGCGTCGAATGGTACGAGCGGACACAGAATGATGCGTAGCAGATTGATTCTGTTGTGCTATGGTTCGTGACGTCATCAATGCCATGCGCACAATCTGCCTGTCAACTCGGGCAGTGCTGCAACGAGGTGGGTATGATCGGCCCCTTGGTCCGTCGGTCTCTCCTGCATCCAGCGATCACAGTTGCTTGGTTTCGTCCAACACGTTGACCGATTTCTCTGAAGGATAATCCGCAATCCCTATCGGCTACTAATCGTCCTCGGTCGAATTCAGAAACTTGGTCAAAAGACGCTCGATGTCTTCCACGAGGCATAGGTAAACAGCTAACGCAAAATAAACCCACGAAAAAACAATTGCCGTACTTCAAATTGCCAATCTGTTCTCTCCTCTTATAGCGCTTGCGAGTGGCGCTACGGTTGCCCGTGATATGCGACTGCGCTACAATGCTAATGATTTGCATAGCTCATCCTCGCAAACGAATGATGTAAATTTCACATGGTTTGCATGCTTCCTTCAGAGTGTTGCATTTTGTGTGGCCAGAAGTGAAGCATTATGCATTGATAATTATTTTGCATGATATTGCCTTATGACTTTATTGCATTGAATTTTGTATCATTACACACTGATAATTCTTAATTTGTCTTTATATTATTTTATAGTTTGAATTAATGCTCCTTTATTTGGTATTTTGCGTATGTTACTATTTTATTTTCCCATTTATATTTACTTGTTTTCTGAGGTGCACAAAACATTTAAGATTTAAAGATTAGTTATATTATAAAGTGTGAGATCTTTTTAAAAGTGTATTCCCGTATATGTAGGAACTTTGGAGGACAATTAATCAATGACCTTGATATTTTTTTTCTTCACTTCTTAAAATTTTACAATCCTGTTAGTTCTGCAAGAAGGGGAAAGAAACTGATCTCATTAAACTTGCAATTAAGTTAAGTGAAATTGAGTCTAATGGGGAAGAACTGAAAATAATTGAGCTGAAAGCTAAAATTTTAGAAAGTGATCCATACAAAGAAGACACAGAGTTTGTGAAAGATATCTTTGTAGGCATAGTATCCAAAACAACAAATGAGGAGAAAGAACAAAAAGAGCAAGCACTGCGGTAATTTGAGCTGCAGGAGATACAATTGGAAAATGTGACTCAGAGAGTTACAGGTCCACAAAACCTACCTAAAACAAGGATTGAGTTAAAAAAGCTATTATCCACATTCAATTTTGAAGTTGATAACTTGGACTTGTTCCTAATTTTATTGGAACAACAAATTAAATTTCTAGACCTTTATGAAGATCCTTGGGTCCTTATTGATGCCCTACCCAGTGAAGTAACCTCCCCCAATAACCGTGAGCCTGAGGAGAAATGAAAGGATTACTCCCATATTCGAGGAATGCTTCCCCAACGATTCAAGTTAACTGTAGAAAAATTTCGGTAACAGTTCTCACGACACAGGAAAAGCCCAAATGGGACCTGGAAGGATTACTATTTTGAAATTCGATCCTATTTTGTAGGTTCGTTCAATGACCTTAAAATTGACACATTTGAAGGTTTACAGAATTTGATGATTGCTGATCAAATGAAAAGGAGATGATTATCAGAAAATAAGGAACATTACCTGGATATCTGGGAAGAGCTTACCTCACCAGAAATGTTAACAAGTAAGCAGGAGGTTTTTACATCATCCATCGTTTCCTACCCAGTGGAACAAAGAGACACAGGAAGACAAGTGAAATCCTAAATGATGGAAATCAGGAACATTTGTTATTGTATACAGCACATGATACACAATATTCTAAAAATTATTTAATCATTTAATAAAATACACTTATATTTACTTTCCTTTTCATAAAAATTATAAATCAAAAGTAACCAGTAACAATTATAACTAAATAAAACTTCAAGCACTTTTTATACTCACAGTTACCATTTTAAATCAATGCAACACCTTTCAGAAATTGAACTCAAAATTTATAAAAATACTTCATAAATCAGGTCGAGAATCATCTAAGATCTGAAAAGAGAGTTGCTGAACGATTGGGACCAATTGCCACAGGAGCTCATTTGTGTTACGCACGATCATGCGTGTGTATTATACCTATTGAATTGTTATTTTTTGTATTATATCAACCCTATGTAGAAACCAAATTTCTGTAAAATCTGTTCAGTAGTTCTAGAGATAATCAGCCAAATCTGAAAATTCTCTTAATTTTAAACACCAGTATATATATATATATATATAATTATTACGTTCAGAAAGAATTTTAGAAATTAAATTAATATTACATGGAAGTAGTAACTATTTTATTCTAGAGAAACAATATATAAATGTAGGAAATGAGAATTATTAATGAACTAGTAATATAAAGTAGCACATATAATGGCATTAAATTTATTAGTGTACTTACTAAGAAATCGTTTTAAAAATTATATTAAATATGAATACAGAAGGAAAGTTATACGCTAGAATTCATTCTAGAAAAAACAACACATAAATGTAAAAATATAAGAAACTGAAATATGTCATCCTTTCAACTCCTGATTTAAGTCTTTTAAACGAGGTGTTTGCTTTTGCATGTTATAACCCCTTTATTTTAGCAACCCTTACGTGATAATGCCTTAAGGATTTTATTTGCAATCCTTATGATATAATACAGATGTTAGTGTATTTAGCATCTCAAAAGTCTCTTTTACTCTCAAGAACCCCTTTCAAATTGGAACAAATAAATATTTGCAGTGACTTCTAACTTAAATCTGTGAATACTTGATACGATACATCGCACTTTAAGAAAGCAATATTTCTGTTTACATTCAATCTGTTTGAAAAGCTGCTATGAAAGATTTCGACACGGAACGTGTGATACAGTAGTAAACTCGTAAGTATCTCACTTGATTAGAGATGAATGGAATCTCAAGGCGAGTATAAAAGTTGGAAACTAGATGAGAATATTTTTGACGTTACGAAATATATATCGTATGTTTCGAATCATTGAGTTAGTTTACAAGTAGTACATATTTTCTGGGAACAAATACTTTTACAATTATCCTCTTACAGTTTTGTTACAGTTACACTTAATTCTTCATACTATATTGTCTTTTTATGCTGCAAAATATTATTAATACGCAGTAATGTCCAAATAAATTCTTTCTTCACTTTCTGTCTTTTAAATTTCATTTACTTAATTTTAGCAAATTTCCTGAATTGTAAAATACTATAGATTCTTCTGAGCTTTCTATATTATATGAAAAAATTCAGATGTACCCAAAAGTTTAAAAGTTTTTAAACAAAATAAAGAAATATGAAAATAAAGCGCCAAATACTAAGATTTGTATTGAATGAAATTTATTACACATAATGATACAGATGAGAGTCTTAATTGATTCCAAAATTGATATAATGAAATAAATATAATGTGTACAATTAGTTAAAAACATTAAATCTTCTATATCTCGTTGGACAGCCTACTGTTGCTATATATGCCGCACACCGTCCGGCACTGAGTTGATAAGATATCGAATGTTATCTTGAGGCAGATGGGCCTTCAAACCTTGAACAGACACTTTCAAATTATGTACAGAATGACACTGCCACAGCTAGCGTTCCAGTTGGTTCTACAAATGTTGTGTAGAGGACATGTCAGGGAAGCTGGCCGTCCATGGAAGAATTAGATTTTAACGTAGAATATCTGAGCTGCTCCTGTTGTATGCGGACGAGCATAATGCTGTTGAAAAACCGAACTTGGAAGTTAGTCATCAGAATAATGCTGGCTTGTTATGGATCCACGTCTTTGGTCTAGAATGGATCCACTATCGTAGGCAATGGATGTCCAGTTCATGACAACTGTATGTGGGAAGTGTGTTCTGTGACAAAGTGGATGGAATTATACCTTTCATGAAGACGCTTCCACAACCATACGCGGTTCATACCTGTCCCAAAAACGAACCAGGTTTCCTCACTAATCACCACGTTTCTCCTGTCTGTGGCAATTCACTTCGCTCTGACTTGGCACAACTGTAGACGGAGTCACTAATATTTCGGTGTTAAAGTAGTATACAAAGAGAGCATGGATTACAAATTCACTTCCGTAAGGTGTATGGAAATGGTCTATAAAACAACTGGCAGCCTTACATCTGATTGTGTCTTGGAACAAATCACTGTGGGATCCGCAAGTGTTTTCCACACAAACCTTCGATCGTCTCACCTCGCAGTCTTCAAGTTCACTCCAAACCCGGTTCTCCGCACTTGGATACCATCTCGTGTCCATTGCTCTCAACATGTTCTGACGACACACTCTGAACGATCTACCAGGCGAACAACTTGGTGAATCAACCAGCCTATGGATTTTATGCCGATGACCAGGTTCTTCTCAATCTCGCTTATTTGAGCAAAGTGTCTCATCACACGCTTACCTAGCGTTCTTACCTTACTAATATATATTTAGAATCGGATTGTGATCGCTACGTTTATGAACTTTCCACTTTGCATTGGTTGTTATTGGACCCATTCAGTGTTTGCAGCCCCACTGCAGAGTGTGTGGTCATGTACATTGGCACCAAATATGGGTCATTTTTAGATTGGACATATTTCTACTACTTTTTAAAATTTCGCGAATGTAGCTCACATTCTTTTTGATGCCCCATTTTCAATGTTTCAGAATGTGTATAGTATAAAGTAAATGTAATAATATATAATAATGAAAGTTGTGAATGAACTATAAACTAAAATATCAAAATGAAATTGAATAACTATTCTCTATAAATAAAATTTAAAATAATAATCAATTAATAAGAATAATTATATAACATGGACTATACGTAAAGTAAAATCAATAATAAAATATAAATATACAATTTTTTCTAACATTATAATAGCTATCAAGGTAAAGACATTACTCAAGGATATAATATATTTAAATTAGCTTCATAAGCTTCCGACTATTAGGTGGTTGAAATAATGTCTTATAGTCCTAACCATCCCCGAAGCAATTACTTTATAAGAAATTAATAAATAGCGAACCCAGAAGTATCGAAAAAAGTGAGCAAAACAAATTAAAAAACTAACATACAAAATACATTAAGAACAAAGGTAAAAATTAATTATTGCATACATATAAATTAATACACTGATTAATAATCATAGAAAAAATAAAAAGTTTAAATGATTTAAGACATACCATCTCATATACAGAAACAGAGAAATATATTTAAATACACAAGGGTAGAAATAAAAAGAGAAACCAGGCGATTAATTGGAGGCTATTCAAGGAAATAAATTATGTATTAAATGACAAATCTGAAAAGAACTTCAATATTAAAAGTATTAAATACTCATTGTTTGTTATGAAAAGGAACGAATTTATACTTGCAAATGAATTTTATTGCTAATGTAAATAATATAATTAGTACTTCACTTTCTATAGTTCTATATATATATATATAAATAATTATCTATTGGGTTGGAGGGAAAGTTCTGTCGTATTTTAAAGAAAATTATATATGCTCAGTTATTTGTTACAACCTGTTGCCATCTTTCAGGTAACCTGTAAATTCCGGTTTTGTAGAAGTTCTCGTCCTTGGAGTTAAAATAATCAGCAACTGCCTTAGAAACACTTTCAAAAGACTTGAATTTTTTTTCCCGTTAGATAATTTTGCAGAGATCTGAACAGGTAATAATCAGATGGTGCAATGTCAGGTGAATACGGTGGGTGACTAAGGACTTCCCATCCTAACGCATTCAGTTTTTGTTGTGTCACCATTGCAGTATGCGGTCGAGCATTATCGTGGTGGAACACTATTCCTTTTCTGGACACTAATGCTGGTCTTTTTTCTTTCATAGCTGCTTTCAATTTATCCAGCTGATTGCAGTACAGATCCGCATTAATGGTTTTTCCCTGTTTTAGCAACTCGTAGTACAATGGACCTTTCCTGTTCCACCACAAACAAAGCAGTACTTTTCGTTGATGGATATTTGGTTTTGGAACTGTTGCTGATGATGTTCCTGGTTTTCTGTAAGATTTTTTTCTCTTAATATTCTCGTAAAGAATCCACTTTTCATCTCCAGTAACTAGCTTGTCCAAAAACGGCTCCACATTGTGTCTAATCAGATGCGATGAACACATTCTTACACGATCAGACAAATTCTTTTCCGTTAATTCATGTGGAACCCAAACGCTTTGCTTTAACACAAAACCAAAAGATTTAATGTGATCTCCAACAGTTGTAGGCTGAATGCCAAACTCTTCTGCAATTTCTAGACTTGTTAAATGTGGATTATTTTCCAACATGGATCGCAAAACATCATTATCGATCTTGGATGTTCGTCCGGATCGATCACTTTCTTGGAGGCTCAGATCCCGGAACGAAATTTGCTAAACCATCTTTGACAAGTACGAACATTTACAATATCTTTTCCAAATACCGAACATAAATTTTTACATGCAACCGATGCGTTTCTTCCTTTTTGGAATTCATACAAAATGCAGTGTCGTAAATGCACTTTATCTACTGACATGCTTTTCACTTTAAATATCACATGTAAATGATGAACGGTAAAAAAGGACACCTTTTATATTATACAGCAGCTAAAAGAACAAAAAAAAATACGAATGACTCACTAGCCAGATATTTTTTTATTTACAAGAAAATCACCTGCCTATTTAAAATACGACAGAACTTTCCCTCCAACCCAATAGTTCATAAATATAAAGTTGATACTTGTATCAATAATACGAAATGTTAAATATTGGTGTAATAGATTTGTGAATAAATCTTTTGAAAAAATATACTTTAACAATATTCATAAAAGCAAAAAAAAAAAACCTTAATTCTTAATAATAACATTAAGATTAAAAAAGGTTTTAAATTTAATAGAAATTATGAGTAAAGTTACAGGTTTTACAATGATTAACAATAACTGTAATAATAGTTTTAGTAATGAAAAAAAATAAGGAAGACTGACTATTTCTGAACAAATTTAGCAATTATGTACAATTTGCCTATTGAGAATTTTAAAAAACATAAATTTTATATTAAAAAAGAATCGAAATAAGTGAAACTTAAAAGATAAATGATAACATTAATTTTGGAGATGTATAAAAAAAAGAACTATAAAATGTTAGAGGATTAATTCATTACTGGTTCTGTTCATAAGGTGCCAAAATTCAATGTGATTATTTATGGGAACCTTTATGCTGATATGACGTATAAGCATTAATAACAATTCTTTTTAATATCAATAATAATGGTAGAAGAATAACTAACAAATTTAAAGCTTTGTATATAAATATGTTATGGTTCGAATTTAATAAAATGTCCTTACATAGTTCTAACTTTAAGATTTCTCAAAGTTCCTGGTTAATTTAGAACTGTGACTAATGATTCAAATACTTGCATTTCTAAAATACTTGTATTGCTAAGAAATTTGAAAAAGAGTTTACAAAATATTATTGATAATTTTGTTAAGTCTACTATTATCAAAAAGTGTTATGAAATTACTAACTACAAATAAAGAAATTTACTCTATTAATACTTATGTCTTTGAAGATTAATTTAATTCCATAAATTAAAATTATCTAATTCAGGATATCTTGCATAATTATAAAGAATCAAAAATAAACAGTTCTACATCGTATGAATTTTTTTTTATTTCAGGTTAATCTTGCTCTATCAGAAATCTTTATTACTTATAATGGTAAAAACTATGAAAAAATGAATGGCATATTTCAAGGGGGCCCAGATAGTAATATTTTAAGTAATATTTAACTACAATTCTTCGAATATAAATTTAGAAATAACAGCAATTTCAAATTATTTAGTTATATTGACAATCTTCTTGTTTTTCAAGTTAATTAAAATAAAAATATTATACCTGACTTATCTTTTTATCCGTCATATTCAAATCCAGTTAAGATTAAATCCGTATATAATAAAGGAATATATATATATATATATATATAATGCCTAAAAACATAAAAATGCTTAACTAAAGAGTCGCTTCTTAAAAAAAAAACAAAGAATAAACAATGTTCAATAAAAGAATAATTAGTAAAAACAGAAAAGGTGTAAGAAATTCATTTAAAAACTTCTTGACAAAAACTAGTAATGAATTGAAAAATGAAATGAAAATTTTTCTAATTTTTAAGTTTATATCCAGCTGAAAATTATATTTGTAAGCAAAAGAATATTTTTTCTTCAATTTTATAACAAATGAATCACAAAATAATATTGTTTCTACTTTTCTTTCTTTTCCAAGAAGTCATTCTTAAAAGATTGGGATATGATACATCTCATATACCTTCATAAAACATGTCGGAAAAATTGATAGACTTTTCTGTTTATGCATTCCATGCTGATATTTAGTACTAGTCAGGAATTCCATTAGTCTCAGTGACATTCCGTCGTGTAGAATGACACATCTACTTCCTCGAGAGAATTGCTTTTGAATGATTCCGGAAGAGTTATCGTAATATTATTTATTTATGGTTGTTGCTATTGGAATGCTCCTATATGAAACTATGCAAGTCTCATTTGATGATATTCCAGAAGTGTACTTGGATGGAGTAGATGAGTTCAGAATATATTACAAACAATTCTCCTTCCTTTTCCAGATTTCTAATTAAAACGAAATTCCTAATTTCATATTCAGAATGTGTCAAAGTATCTTTTCAATAATTTAATCAAATTTGTGAAATATTACAATTTTCTGTAAAAGGTTTTTATTTCTAATATTTAATTCAAAATATGTTTTCGTAATAATTCTTGAATAAATACTTTCTAAATAACATATTTCTACATATCTACTTGATATGTAGGATTATTAAAAGGATAGATTTGATTTCAAAATTTTATACTTTGAAAAATAAACGAAACAGAATTATAAGTAATATAATAATACAAATGAAAACTATGAAAATTTTATACTGTGAACGATAATTGTCCCTCGTGCTTTTCCAATGATTTTATTTCATGAAATCAGTTTTAAAATCTTGTAAGGAGCTTCCAAGCTGTTGAAATGGTCGCATGGAGTAGATGACTCGATGTCTCACAGCTGCCACCTGACCTGATATGGCCCAATGCGATTTCTTCCTTTGGATGCTTTTTAAAAGATAAAGTGTATGTGTGACCATAGAATGCAAATTTGTTTGAATTTACAATACATATTTTTTCTTCTGTAAAATCAGTTACCACTGACACGTTACAATAAATAGAACTTTTACGTATATAAATGGCGTTATATGTGTAGCTAAAGGAAGTCACGTCAAAATTTTGTAAAAAAAAACATATTTTTCTTTCACATTGATACATGACTAATCGTTGATTAATGAAAATACGGAATTCTGAAATCGGATGAATTAATTTGAATAACTCTGTATATTTTGCCTAAAATTCAGCACTAGATCTATTTAACTAAAATGACGCATTTTTTTGTTAAATTTATATGGAAAAAGAAGGACAATAAATATTCTGATTTCTTAAAATGTTATCTACTATATTATTTCAATTAATTTTATTCGCGATTAAATATTTCTGGAGTATAATTTTCACTTGAACATGATGTGAAAAGTCCTACTCTGAAGTATCATTAAAGTTTTAACGTAGTATTAAAGTCTTAACGGGGTTAAATTATTATTTCGAGGATTGTCTTACTAAAAGAAATTCATTGAATAATAGTTAGAAGGGGGATTTTGATTAAAACAGAAACATTTTTTTTATCAAAAACCCAAGAATTCACAAGTCATCTAAAAAAAAACTACATGATCAGTTATTCAGAAATATTATGTGCTTTCTGTATCCCTTTCTTTCGGTCGTAATTAGGATTCTCCTAAATAGGCTTTCTTGCCCTTTTAACTTAGTTAAAAATTCCTCTCGAATGTATGAAAGATAATATTTCGTAAAACCTTTTTTTTTTTAATAAAGATGCATTTTCTGTATATTATTTGCTTATCTGTTTGAAATTCAACAATTTTCCCCATGTTTTGTCGTTTGTGATTGTGATATTTGACATAGCTTTTGACAAAGTCAAATTTTATTATAGATTGAATTTGATTAATATATTGATAATTTTGATAATGATTGATAAAATTCTTGATAAAGATTAAATTTTGCTTGAAATATTGTATCATGCTATCAATATTTAATTATATTTCTTAACATTATAAGACTGAATAAAAAAGTAAAATTTCTCCATTTTAAAACTTTAATAAGAATTGAAGGAATTGAAAAACCATACTGAAAACAACAAAAAAAGAAATACTCCACATAACATTATACAAATAACAATTCAGCCGCCCAAAGTGCTATCTTTGTTTTCAATAATTATCAAGTTATTCAGTAAAATATTAGAGTTTAAGCAAATAATAAAATAACAATGAACAGGAAATTTTATTTAGTCATTCGTTTACTGACTCACCCATTAACTCACGCACTCATTCATTCCTTTATTCCTTCTCTCCATCACTTATTCATCACTCATTCACTCTCCCATTCAATAATTTATGCATTTATTTTGACCAAAAATATAAGAAACACTTTTCTTTAAAAAGTGTTCGGGAGACCATTTTGATGTTAACTAAAACAATAGCCCTTTGGATTATCTGACCCGAAAGTTCGTTACCGAAATTGAGAAGTAACAAATGAAAAATTTTTCTTACTTTCATTTCTTATAATGAAATGTAATTTAGTTTGCTTCAAAATGTTTTCGATGGTTCAGATTCAATATTACTATAATCGCTAACTCTTAAGAAGTCTTAATCTGCTTAAACAATTAAGAACTTCAAATATAATCCATTATATAATCTGTTTTACGTTCTGATTTATTTGAAATTACAAAAACACGCATATTTAGTGAAGAAAAGCATTAGTGATAAATTTAATTCTGAAATTTAAGAAATACTACCAATTTTAGTTTGTGAGTCAATAATTAATTAATTAGACATGCATGCTAGTATAGAAAATTGTCTTACGATGTTGGTTCAAAAAGTTACTGCATTTGAAAACAGGTGGCATCATTAAGGTAAATTATCAGTACCATTGGGTGCTGCTATCTGTTAAGCGGAGCCGAAAAAAAATTGACGTTGGCTTATGTTAGTTTCGTTTTGGTATTCATTTCCTGCCAAATCCAAATTTGATTGCTACCACGTCGAGTTGTCATCCTCAATGACACCAGGATTCATTATTAAGTAACAGAAATAAAGTGAAATAAAAACGTTGGGTACCTTCTGGTGAATCTTTTTCAAAAACAGGAGAAGATGTTCTCATCGACTGGAAAAGTCGCGAAGAAGAATTTTGGAGGTGCAAAAGATATCATGATCACAAATACGAGTAATTAAGACTCAAACAGCTATCTAGTGAGTCCAAGATGCTTAATAACATTTTCAAACCATTACTACCATTTACAAACCATTTTCAATGCAAAAGCAAAACCTTTTGGAATTTCTGAAGACTTATTTTTCAATCTTCTTAAATATTTTTGAATCCTTTAATAAAAAAAAAATTAAATAATTATAAGTAATCAGTTTGGATTGCAAAACTTTCTAATATTTATATAATATTTAATGCCATTTATAGTTTTATTATTATTTAGAATTTTTATTATTATTTAAATATTTAGAACTATTTAAATCGGGGCATGAATGGTACAGAAGATGTCATGGAATCTATTATAAGAACAATGTAATGAAGTGCGAATAATTTCAACTGAATGACTTAGCATTCACTTCAAGTATAGTTTAAACAATACCAGGTGTCTGTAAGGTAACTGTCAAAATAGTAGTGAGCTCGAACATCGTTTGTGAATGCTTCCTTTAAACTTTAGATATTCGGAACACACTAAGATTTGGAAACGAATCTACGGATTCATACACCCATGCAAAATTTTCTGAGTAGTCTCAATCGAATATAGTTAATACAAATCCTTAACTCCATTCGGATCGAAATTAGAATGGACGAAACATTATTTGGAAGAGGAAATATATGTCTTATTTAATAGAATTCCATTTCTAAATAAACTTGTATTTTGGTGCTACTACTGGAAGTAATTCAAATATGTTATAAAAGCTTTGTATATTTATAATTTTACTCTACATTAGTAATGAACGTTCCTATACACCTATTAAATTACTCAAACTATTCAAATTAAATATTACCAAATATATTGTTTCGTGTTATTCGTAGATTTGTCCACTGAAAGGGAAACGTTAAATTTCGAGTATCCAAAGCAACTGCAAAATGTTCAAATAAAATTTTTTTCTAGTTTTTTGAAAAGAAAAATAACTTATCCTTTTTTTCTTTTCGTTTTCTGTGTGACGCATTAAACTCTTTCACAACAAACGCTGTAAAATGAACTCATATTGCAGTTTATACTCGTACATTCAATATACAGGCAATATTTTTGTTAAATGTTTTCGCTCTATATAACCTGCGTTAAAGTTAAACATTACTTGGCAACAGATTTCTTTTGCATATCCTTCAACAATTAGATGAAATGCAGGTTCATAAGAGAAATTTGACAACAATTGTTTTTCTTCCTGTAATTTTCTGCGATTTTAAAATATATTTTAGAAGTATTACTCGTAATTTGGTATCAGTATATTCTTTCTTTATCACAATAAAAAATCAAAAAGTACTTCCACATATACGTTCGTATTAAATGTTAGTTATTTTGTAAGTCTTATAAGGTTCTGCTCTCCATTTTAGCGAATAAACAAATTTCAAAAATATTCTCCTCATATATATTGACTAGTATATAAAATTTCTAAAACGAATTAAAGTTCTCCTCGTATTTCACAATGCTGCCTATTTGTTAGATTTGTTAATTTTAATTTCCAATAATTTCGTTCATTCCTGCAAGATTGTTTGATATGTGTTTTATTAATGTCGTACTGAATGCAACACGAAGGCCGAATGCACCTCGTAATTTGGAACCTCGGTCAACAAACCAGGACCAAACTTGAGCTTGCACCTTCCTCTCCAAATTTCCACACTATGGCAACGGATGGTCTCTTTGGACTTCGAGAGATTTAACATGAATCAGCCCCGGCTACACGGTGGCTATTTAGTGGTATCAGGGCTCGAATCTACTACCGAATCTACTCTTTGATTCCGCGCCCATGATCACTAGCCTACCGCGGCAATTACTGTAAGATGTATTTGTAGCCTCTTGACAATTCTTAGGATATAGAAATGCTATTTCATTTAAAAAATACTTGTTTATGAGAATGTAATATGTATGAGGTGTGAAAATGTTAACGAAATTATATATTCTACCGACCTATTATTTTTATTTGTCTTAAGTTATATAATCTGCAAAAAGAAACACATTTAATTTATGAAAGTCTATGTTTTTTAAAAAAAAGTATTCCGAAGCTTGTTTTATGATTGAATCAAATAAATAAGTTGTATTTGTCTTATAAAGCGTGTTTATAGTTAGATGGGTCTAAAAATACTTTAAAAACAACATTTAACTACTTGCTGAATAGAACTAATTCATCACAGAAAAAAATTCATTGGAATATTAAACTTAATTAATATTTTGATTTAAGTTTCTAAATAGCATTAAAATATCATTATAAAATAATTTATTCATCCTAAAATAATTTCAGAATTTCATTTTGAACAAACTTTAACATATTAGAAGAAAAGTGAAAAGAAAAGACTCCATTAATAACGATTTCTTTGCTATCGAAATTATGTTACCAAAGAATTTGGGATATTTTTATTTATTGTTTTGATTCTTCATTAAATGTTGTTCTGTATTGTATTTGAATCTCTTCATAAGAGAGATACACTTCCTATTTCTTGAGATTGTTTCATTTAAAATCAAATAATCAAAAAAGTTATTCGTATAATTGATTACATATTTTTGTTAGCTAACATTATTATCTGAGTTTTATTAGAGCAAATGTCAGCATTTTGTATTTCTTGATTTCTTACATTTTTAGTTACACGCGATTTTGCTATTAAATAACGAGACTGACGTGATAAAACATTTCATTTTTACGTTATATATATTTACTTTTTTTCACCTTCAATATGCATCCCTCCTCTATCCCTATAATGCGCCATGCGAATCTTCCATTGTTCGAAACAGTGTTAGAAGCCTTTTTCTGTCAGTTCCTTCAGGATGCGTGCCGCTGTCTCTTTCACTGCTTCAACGATAAGATTCTTGTTTCTTTTAATACAGATTTCATCTTAGGAAACAGATAGAAGTAGCATAAATCAAGATCCCGAGAATAAGATGGATGGTCTAACATTGATAGGGTGTAGTTGGCTTGAAACCTCTTGAAAGACAATATGGAAGGGGCCGGCGCCTTTTCTTGGTTGAAAAACTTGTCTTACGGGTATTTCGTCAATTCCTACAGTCTCAGCACTTGCACGAATACTTGATTGACGGTAAAATTGAACCAGATTACTGATTTGTTTCGACATTGTCATCCGTTTTTGACGTGGAATGGAGACCCGGCCTGAATCTTCTTCAATATGTTCTAGGACATCTTGAAAACAGTTAAGTCATTCAAAAACAATAAGCTGTAAGTTTCAGTAGTGGGTTCTAAGTTTCATACGACATTTCACAACAATTCGTTCCTTACTTATCCTTTAGTGACAAAACAAAAAAAAACTCTATTGCGAAAGAAGGCGAAGGGTATAGGATTTTGTTTACGGAAACGAGAAACCCTGCTTTCGAAAGAGAAGGCTTCACGTTAAACAACTGATGATCACTAGTATTTGGAGCATGCATACTTCTTCTGTAATAGCCTCAGTCTCGTCACCTAATAGCTCCACCTCGTATGTATTGAGGTAAAAAGCAAAATCAATAAACTATTTTATTTAAGTTTCTATTGATGCTACTACTGGAACTATGCGCCGTTTAATTTTGGTATAGCTAAAATTTAGAACCGTTAGATTTTATGATTTTTTATTTATGTTGTGATTAAGAAGTAATTCGAGGAAGATTGTTTGTTTCGATCAATTGATTGTAATACGAGGACAATTGACGCTTGAACTCGTAATTTTGTACCTCGTTCAAGTGACAAGGGCGAACCTTAACCTGCGCCTCCCTTTCTAAATTTCTACACCATGCCCATTGGAGAATTCGCAATTGCGATAGATTGAATGTTAGTGGCATCACGACTGTAAAGCACGACAACGTTGGTCCCGAATTCATAACCATGACCTATGGCTATTTGGAACGACTCGATTGAAACAGAAACAAGAGTTCTAGATCGTGACCCCAAGTTGCCGCTGCGCCATTTGAGTCATGGCAATACCACGTAATGAAATCTGAATTAATGACTCCAACTCTTAAAAACCATTTCGCATCAGGGACTGACATAGAAGCTTCAGTAAATTAAATGCAGAGTAATCCAATTATTCAACAATGTAAATTAGCGATGAAACAGTAGTGAGACACTTGACTGACATGCTGATGTCAGGAACTTCGCAAAACTGATGCAACAGAAATAAATGCATTATATAAATATAATCGATATTTCTCCCCGTTTTTCCTCGGAATTTATCTCTGATAATGGCCGCTGCAACATATTTAATACATTAATATTTTTTTTCTGAATTGAGGTATGGATACATTCGAAATATCTCATTCTATTTTTGTTTATTAAAAATTTATAAATAGAATGACTCTCTTGAGAAAGAAATACATATACATATATTTTGAATGCCACATAACTTACCATTTTAAAAAATTTATGAAATTTAAATTAAAGATTTTTTTTTTCAAAAATATCTGTTGTCACTAAAACACGATAATTTGAATTGTATTGGCTAGAGGTAATTATATAACTTAAAATAAAAAAAAATATTATTAAAACTGTTATCTTGAAGCTGTATCAAATAAAAATTAATTGTTTTAATAAATTTTTAATTTCTTGTATATAAGTTTACTTTCGCTATAAACTTGAAACAATAAAATTTCGAAAAGTGAATAAGTACTTAAATGGGTTAATTAAATATAATTAAATGTGAAAATTACTTTTCATTAATTTTCTTATAAAATTAACTCGATGTAATAAAATATTTTATTTCACATATGATGTATTCCTTTTCTGTATCGGATGATCATAAAGAAATGTTGTAGCAAATAAATTCAAAAAATACGTTCAATGCGTATAAATGCGGTACTGAATACAACAATTAAAACAAAATCAACTATAATTTGAGCACCAGTAAGCGATTCTGTAAGTTCTAAACTAATTCGATATTATTAAAGGAAAATGAATTAAATTTATCAATAAAATAATTTTTACAATGTTATCTCAGAATAGCGAGAAAAGTAAAGAGAATCACTAAAAATATAAATATTTTATTTTTTGCAACAATTTGAAAATTCAAATCAAGTAAAACGTAAATAATTGTGTTTGCTTATTAAGGCTCACGTCTACCCGCCATTTTGATTTCGTGGACGTAATGTTAATCGTATGGGATTTCGACTTTAATTCTCAGATCTTTACTATTTGATCTATTCGAATGCAATAAAGTGCATCTAAAATAGCAAAAAAATAACGAATTTTTTTCCTCCGATTTTTAAAAATCTTTTTATATCTATTTTAATGATTCATTTCCGAGTTTTCTTGTCTTTAAAAGTATTTATTCAAGATTTATAGAAATCGGGGGGGGGGGGGAGAAAGTAATTCCACAGAGGTTTTCATTATTTTTTGCTATTTTAGATGCACTTTATTACAGTCAAAAAGATCAAAGAGTAAAGTTGTGCGAATTAAAGTCGAAATTCGATAGGATTAAGATTACGTCTACGATATCAAAATGGCGGGAAGACGGGGTCCTTTATGTCTCACTGAGAAGCAGTATGACGGGTTTTGACAACGGACCTCGCAATTTCGAACTTTGGTCAAGTAACGAGGACGAAAACTAAACTATCCCCGCACTCTCTAAGCTTTCAAACCACACCTAATGGAAAACTTTCGACTTTGGCCAGATTTGAAGTGCATCAGCCCCGTCATAAAGTAGGTATTTATTGGCATCAGGGCAATCAATCAATGAATTCCCGGCAGCTTTAGCGACGGATATGGCGACCCTTTTGGTTACTTGGCGACTATGGTGACAAAGCAAAGATTCTCAGAAATGCTAGTTTTTTCCAGAAATATCTATTAGGGCAAAAATTTTGCACATTTCCTGAATTTTCTTTATGAATAGCTATAAATATTTTGTGATACAGCTCTTGACCAGAACAGCTATAAATACGGAGATATGCAAAGCCTCAGCGAATTAATCAGAAATAGCTGAGGGAATCTATTAAGGAATCTATCCTTGACGAGTAAATTTACCGGGAAATGGTCTGCATCTGCCAGGGAATCTACTGGGACTGCTTTAAGCGATTGGAGTTCTTGCAAAGAATTACTTTTAAAATTTCTCTGTAACTAGTGAGCTTGTGAGCTGAACATCATTGAAACTGCCATGATTGTTATTA